>CM061914.1:18267175-18576269 GCA_031002005.1 Vandiemenella viatica | reverse complement strand
CTGTTGATAACTATCTCTACATCTGCGCTCATACTCTGCAATGAATAAATTTTGTGGTTGCAGAGGTTGCTGGGTATTCCAATCTCGAATAACCTGAAAAAAGAAAGAATACGTATAATCATCAGTACGGCATCTTATTTCTCTAATCTTATCTCTTCTGTCATTGGCACCTGAATTGGTTGGTGGACGAAGTATTTTATTGCACTCGCAAAGAATTTCGCATATTCGCCAACAAATTCAGACTAAACCGACGTCATCTGTTAGAGAATCCCAGCCCAATCTATGTGCCAATTATTCTGAGATGCTTTCCTCAGGGCTGTGGCAAGCAATTACAGATCGAGTGGCTCTCTTCTGTACCTTATCTATCGTGTCAGTCAGTCCCTTACGATAAGGATCCCAAACCCCACAACAATAATCCAAACGTGGGTACACGAGAGTTTTATAAGATATTTGCTTTATATTGTGGTGTGACAGCGTCACCCACAATGAATATAATCAAATCATTATTTTATATTCATATTTCTTTTTTTTCCTTTTTTATTATATTCAAGTTTATTAATTATTTAATCTTGGAACGTGTAAATAAATTATAAATAATGAGGGTTGTCTGGATAGGTTAAATGTATGTTTAAACCAGGGCGGCCAAAGGTATAGTTTATTATAAATTAATTTTTCTGTAAACGCATGGCTCAGAACGCTTAAATATTGAAGGCTAGAGACTGCCATTTCGACCGTTGAGGGTGGAACAATGGAGCAGGCGAGGCGACAAGGTGACGCCGGGCCAGCCCGGCTTGAGTCCCGTTGGAATTCGGTCAACGAACTACCCCACCTTGCCGCTATCCCGAAGGCCAAGTAGGAAACGCGCGAAGGAGTCAGCGAATGCGACGCGTGATATTAAACACGTGACGACGGAAATGTGTAGCTAGCCAATCCTGAACATTTATTGGGGGCTACAATACTAATTCCGTGGAGTTCTTTTACATGTGGCGAGCAACTAGCCGAGGAAGAGGAAGGAGCCATTTTTGAGAACACTTCTGTCCAAGACGAGCTGATGAGCAGACGTGACTTGGGTCCAAGACGAGCTGGTGAACAGACGTGCTAGCCGGCACGCTTTCTGATGATCATTGTGGTTGATCATTTCTTGCTTTGGAAAGCGAGATGTTGAGTGGCGTGCTTGCCATTATTCGGAAGTTATGCTAATAACGCGGTCGTAGCCGCTTATTTAGCTTCCATTGCTGCAGTGGCATTGTGTTTGTCGCTCACCATCACGGCGATGATACTATGGTAATGTACCAGAAACGACGGTCACTATCCAGTGGATTTTAACAGACTTATGTGCCCTTAAGCGACGCCTGGGTTAAGACTCTGCTCCCGCCACTTAAATTCTGAGCTAGCTGGATTTATATTTCAATTCAATTTTTTTTTAAGCATCTTGCTGTTTGTTAATTCAATTTTGATGCTTTTCATTCACTTTATACGGCGCCCCCTGGGATTTTCCTTTGTACAGTAAAATGTTAGCTTCAATTTGATGGCCTGTGTTGCCATATTATTTCAATGTTAACTTTGCTGTTTTTATTACTTGTTTGAGATATTTCATTCAGTTTTGTTTGCTTACTCCGGCGAATTGTAAACGTCGGGTATTGCTTGTTTTTGGCTGATCTAATTGTGTTTAACGTAACGTTAATTACTACCCGACCTTGTAAGGCCATAAGACTCAATAAATGAGGTTTTATTTTGTGTCTGAAATTCATGGTTCTAGTTAGTAACCTATTAGATCCCCTTTTAGCATCATTATTATATGTATTTTCATTTTTCAGGATTTAATTATAAATCCCCCCTCCCTTTTTATGCAACTGATATTTTCTGAGCACCCAAAATTTGTTTATTACAATTGGCACCCAACGTTTCGGGCTTTTGCAAGTCGAAATTATTTTGAGAATTTCACAAGTCTAAAAAAATCCATGGATGTGACCTGTGTTGATTCATTTTATTATTTTAGAATAAGTTTTATGTTGAAATTTGTTTGCTTTGTTTGCCATGCTTGATTTAAATCTAAATGTGTGATTTATTTCAATCAGTTGTTCAAGTATATTTTCGTTCACTTGCATCAAGCATGGTTAGTTTAAAATTAAAGATAGAGTCAGTGCTTTTGAAATTTTAATGCATGGTAAAAGTTAAGATTTTTCTTTATGCTGATTTTGCTCATGTGTTGAGGTATTTGTGTCGCATGAAACATCGTTGTTTTTCCTTGTTGTTCAATTTTGGATGGGTTTTATTTCATGTTGAAGGGATTTATGCGCGAAATTTGTTTAATGCTGTACTTTTCGAGTTAAATCGTGCCGGTTTTATTTTGTTGTTGTCGATTGTTCAAATTGTTCGGAGTTGAAATTTTGTATCTTACGATCAAATCTATGAAGTTGAGATCGCGCACCATTAATAGGGCGGATCAATTTATTGTTCATAACATTTCCGAGCAAACTGACGCGATGATCAAGCACCGGAAGTACACGAAATGCCGTTGGCGACGAAGAGTGCAATGATACTCCTAGTACGCGTAGCATCCATTCAAATGCATCATTAGATGGGGAACAGTTAGGATTTTTCCAACCCCAGACAATGAAACCGTTCAAAATTCACCCATGCGGGCAGATATTGGAACACATGGTGCGTCGCAAAGTACGGTAGAATTGCCACCGGCGACCGCACAATTTCAAGACCCGAACCTAATCTTTAACATGCTGGCGGAATTAAGTAGACAAATGGCTTCGCAAACAGAAATGAACAAGAAATTGGATTCGAAATTGATGCACAAAGTCAAAATTCTGTCTCATTGAGGGAGGAGATAACTATGCAAATGGCTTCGCAAAATCAGAAATTAGATGCACAAAGTCAAAAGTTCTGTCTCATTGAGGAGGACATAAATCAGCGTTTGGATGCACAAAATCAAAAATTTGAGTCGCAAAATGCTTTATTGAAGGGCATGGACGGAAAATTGTCCGTTTTTCGCGAGGAAATGACCCGTGAAATGAGTGCATTCAAATCGGAGATGCGAGCGAATGTTTCAGTGTTGGAGAGACGCACAGATACGATTCAGGCAACATGCACTGCATTGCAGGAATCAAGCGCGGAAATCTCGAAGCGTTTGGACGCGACCGAAAAATCTGTCGAGCACGTGCGGCAAGAAAGCCACCAGAGTCTCGGTCAGATCTCGGAATTTGTCCACGAGATTAAGGATAATACTGAACGAAGCTTGCAGGCTGTAAATGCAAAGGTGTCGGAGGTGCAAGTTCGGTTGAACGAGTACAAACGGCACAACAGGATTTGCAAGCGTCACAGCAAACACTTGCGCAGAACACTAATTCAAAACTGGCGCAGTTGGAATCCAAAATGAAGGAAGTGAGTAGTACCAACGCTAGCGGGAGTATTGTTCACGCGAATTACGCACAGTACGCTGCAGCTAATATCGAGCTTAAGTTGCCACGTTTTGGGTCCGCAAAGACGTAAATCCTAGAATTTATCTTACCGAAATGGAGCGGTATTTTGAAATCAAAGGAGTGCCTGATTCCATGAAGCTTGTGTTAGTCGAGGAATCATTTTCAGAAACAGACAGACTCTGGCTGAAAATTGCGTCCGAAACTAACTTATCTTACGCCGAATTCAGAGTCCTGTTTCTTGAGACCTTCTGGTCGAAAAAGATCCAGAACCAGGCGAGGATAAAGCTGTACCAAGGAAGGTACATTCCCAAGTGGCATTATTCGATGGAAAGCTACGTGAAAACTTTGCTGGTGCAGTGTAGGCAATTGACGACAAAATGACGGACGGAGAGTTCATAGAGATGGTGATCGCGCACTTTGGTCCACAAGTGCAGTCACTCATTAACCCCGTGGTCATTCGTACGATACCAGAACTGCTAGAAACCGTCGGTAACCTTGACAGAATCGGGAAAATGGCCGATAATCTGGCGAGACAAGACGCGGAACGAAACCATGGCGAAGCGCAAAGCGAGTCTAAGCGACCGCATGGCGGCAATATAAAGGCTTCCTAATGCTGCATGGACAGAATGGGAAATCTTTCCAATCAAAATTCCGGGCAATCGTTAATGGAGGGGAAGAAATGGAAGACACGGAAATGCACAATGGAAGGATGAATAAAATCATCAGCGGTTCGGGAAACAACCGATCCGCGTATCACACAAGAATTTCCAGTGAACGCGATCTCAATTGAAAACGCGGAACCGGAAATGTGTTGCAAAGGCCGTACGGAGGGAAAATGTCAGGGCGGCGTTAACAACGCGTCTAATTCCCCGCCGTCACAATGAGATTTTTTCGGGGGACGCTTGCAAACCTCCGACAGCATTTGCCTCGGCAGTTGCGGAATATTGGCGCGGCGAAGGAACCGGAAAATAATCGATGAAGAAGAAGATATGGTATGCCCGGCGACAGCCTCATGGCAACGCGCGAAGTGTCCCCGTTGTAGATATTATTGCATATGGCATACGGGCGAATATTTAATTGACTCGGGATCGTCTGTCTCCGTAATGTCTAAGAAATTTCTGCTACGCTTGAAAGATAAGAATCCGCGGCTAAAAGAAATTCCCACAACGCAAGTTACGGTTGGTTCCTGCAATAGGAAAGAGAGAAAAGATCGTTAGCACGCAAGCGCTAATCCCCGTGAAAGTCGCGAATAGCGAGTTAATGTTGCCACTACTTATAGTACCCGGTTTGACGCAAGATGTGATCGTTGGATGCGACCTCTTAGCAAAACGTAAAGTCATTCTGGATTGGGGAAATAAGACGGTGACAAATTTGGTTCCGGAGGTGTTGCATTGGAAACATGAGGCCTGTGAGCAGAGCCTTGGAATAAATAGTTCCAAACCAATGCAAGACACCGCGGGACGCGAAGGCAATTTGAATAACGGAGGAAGAGCTATATGCGCATCAGCTGACGAGCAAGATCTCATACCACAGAAACCCAACCGACAAAATGCGGGAAAAAGGAAAACTTGACCGCCAGCACGGAAGCCAAAGCTATGCCGATACTGACGAGAAACTTGACGACAGCACCACAGTCAAAGCCAAAGCTATGCCGATGCTAATGAGAAACTCGCGATCATTTCGTGCGGGATGAGACGGCGTCTGATTCGTATCAATGTAAAATTTAAGGATCAACCCGAGAAGAATCCCGAGGATGACATTAAGAAAGCACATGAATTCTTGGTAGAGAAAGCTACGAAGCGGCAACGCAAGCACGACGGATTGCGGACGCAAACGTTTAGCGTCGGGCAGCAGGTGCTACTTAGGACTATGACCCCGTCTGACGCACAGCGAAAATTAATTTCCAAGTTCTTTCTGCTGTATTCGGGACCGTTCTCAGTAGCGAGGATTATCTCCCCAAACTGCTACATGCTGACCGACGGCAGAACGGAGTTCGGCCCGCATAATGCCCGGAATTTGCGCCCGTTTCACACAGCATAGTCTACAAGTTCCTAGACGGATGTTTGTAAATGTAGCTTAAGGATCAATGTACATTTAGTTAGGTAATAACGTAGAGCATATCTTTAGAAAGTGAGAGTGTCAGTCTTAAGACACGTAATTGCCTAACAAGCGTAGCGCTAGCGCAGCGAGAACAGGTAAAGGACGCTCAGCTGTTTGGAGTAGCAGCTGTGCCGGCCGCCAGTTTTCCTGGAAGGATCGTAATCAGGTTAAACGAAAACAGGTAGCCTGAGCCGCGAGCCTAACGGGACAGCGCTTACTGACAACAACAGAGCGGGCAAAGTGGAAACAGCTGATCGCTTGGTTTCACCGCTATGATGTCTTTGCTACGAGTGTAGTTTGGAAAGCATAATATAGTTCATTTTGCGAGAACCGTCTTTCTTTTGTATTGTATGGATAATTATGTAAATTCGCGGAAGGATTAAATTATGTAAATTCGCGGAAGATTTTTCTTTTCCATTTGATTTTCATGTTATGTGGTTTCGGCATACTTGTGTCGGCCTTGATAATGGACATTCGGTGCATTCTTTATTCTTGTTGTTGCTATATCTAACTTCAACACATGTGCTAGATTTGCATAGCCCGTTGTAAATAATTCATTGAGTTGTCTAGTTTTAATGTTAATATCTTGTGCTTACATCATTTTTTTGTTTATTGATTGAACAGATCTATTTTGTCATTCATTTACATCTATGTACCTGTCAATGTTTTATGATGTTTTACTTTGCATATTAGGATAAGACATTTCATTATTTATGTTAACCAGAGTCACGTGTCGTATTTACATATTTAAAGAGGTCACATGTATGCGATAGTTTGAGTGAGCTGGAACCATGAAACTATAATGTAGGCAATGATTTTATGCAACTGTAGGGTTACAATAGTTCAAATAAAATTATTGGCATAATTTTATTTTGATTGGGTGGCAGGTATATTGTGGTGTGACAGCGTCACCCACAATGAATATAATCAAATCATTATTAATTATATTCATATTTCTTTCTTTTTTTCCTTTTTTTTATTATATTCAAGTTCATTAATTATTTAATCTTGGAACGTGTAAATAAATTATAAATAATGAGGGTTGTCTGGATAGGTTAAATGTATGTTTAAACCAGGGCGGCCAAAGGTATAGTTTATTATAAATTAATTTTTCTGTAGACGCATGGCTCAGAACGCTTAAATATTGAAGGCTAGAGACTGCCATTTCGACCGTTGAGGGTGGAACAATGGAGCAGGCGAGGCGACAAGGTGACGCCGGGCCAGCCCGGCTTGAGTCCCGTTGGAATTCGGTCAACGAACTACCCCACCTTGCCGCTATCCCGAAGGCCAAGTAGGAAACGCGCGAAGGAGTCAGCGAATGCGACGCGTGATATTAAACACGTGACGACGGAAATGTGTAGCTAGCCAATCCTGAACATTTATTGGGGGCTACAAGACTAATTCCGTGGAGTTCTTTTACATGTGGAGTGCAACCAGCCGAGGAAGAGGAAGGAGCCATTTTTAGAGAACACTTCTGTCCAAGACGAGCTGATGAGCAGACGTGACTTGGGTCCAAGACGAGCTGGTGAACAGACGTGCTAGCCGGCACGCTCTCTGATGATCATTGTGGTTGATCATTTCTTGCTTTGGGAAAGCGAGATGTCGAGTGGCATGCTTGCCATTATTCGGAAGTTATGCTAATAACGCGGTCGTAGCCGCTTATTTAGCTTCCATTGCTGCAGTGGCATTGTGTTTGTCACTCACCATCACGGCGATGATACTATGGTAATGTACCAGAAACGACGGTCACTATCCAGTGGATTTTAACAGACTTATGTGCCCTTAAGCGACGCCTGGGTTAAGACTCTGCTCCCGCCACTTAAATTCTGAGCTAGCTGGATTTATATTTCAATTCAATTTTTTTTAAGCATCTTGCTGTTTGTTAATTCAATTTTGATGCTTTTCATTCACTTTATACGGCGCCCCCTGGGATTTTCCTTTGTACAGTAAAATGTTAGCTTCAATTTGATGGCCTGTGTTGCCATATTATTTCAATGTTAACTTTGCTGTTTTTATTACTTGTTTGAGATATTTCATTCAGTTTTGTTTGCTTACTCCGGCGAATTGTAAACGTCGGGTATTGCTTGTTTTTGCTGATCTAATTGTGTTTAACGTAACGTTAATTACTACCCGACCTTGTAAGGCCATAAGACTCAATAAATGAGGTTTTATTTTGTGTCTGAAATTCATGGTTCTAGTTAGTAACCTATTAGATCCCCTTTTAGCATCATTATATAAATGTTTTTCGTATTTCAGGATTTAATTATAAATCCCCCCTCCCTTTTTACGCAACTGATATTCACATCTGGAGCACCCAAGATTGTGTTCTATTACAATATGAGCGTTACAATTTTTCAAAATACGACCTATGGATCTTAATCTAGAATTAGCTTTACCGGCAACGAAAGTAATATGTGAAGGTCCCATTTCATGTTACATTGTTCCATTACGCCCAAATACTTCACAGAATCAACCGTGCCAACAGCTGAGCTGAGCTCTACACCACCCTAGTGTCTTCAAATTTTGTTGTGTGCCTGGCTTTAATGGCATGGCAGACTATGACAGATTTGTCGCTGTTTTGTTTATAATGGTAGATATGTTTCTTAAGTCTCTCTGCCCCAGCGCGACATGTCTCGTTTATGTAAACACCGTCACAGCTGCAGGGGATTTCATAAACACCAGTAAGCTGGTGTGGGTGTAATCTGTCTCTCACCCTGGTTAATGATTGGCCAAGTTTGCAGTGAGCCTTGCACACTGTTCGTACCTGCACCCGCTTTAACATGTTCCCAATCCGGTCTGTAAGACCATGGACGTGAGGGAGACATGTGAATATCCTTGACACATGGGTGTAATAGGATAAGTCGATGTCTACCATCTTTTTTAGTTCTTAAAACTATTCTGATGCTTGATTCACTATAGGTATTGGAATATTTATGTTCATTTATTTCGTGTAGCAGAAGAAATACAAAAACAGTAACTACATTGAATTATAATAAATAGAACTATACATGGATGTTACTACAGACTGATGTCGAACCATTGCAGCCATTCAATTGCTTTTATGGTTGCTTCGTGAATATGATGCATTGTACCACTGAATTTCCTGAGAGGGCATTCCATGGCGATGTGGTGAATGGTTTGCTGATAGTTACCGCAGTCACAAGAAGGGTTCTCTGACATTCCCCTCTTGTACATCCAGTAGTTGCATCTACCGTGGCCTGTTCTCACTCGGTTCAGTACTGTCCAGGTTTCCCTAGGAAGGTTGAATCCAGGAGGTTGTGTAGGGTCTTGGATTAGCGTCTGTTTGTCGGGGTTGGAATTGGTCCACTCAGCGCACCATGCTTCGCCTATCTTGAAGTTATTTTGGACCAGCTCTTGGCTAAACTTCCATGTTGTATACCTAGATTTTAGTCTATTTGGAGCTTTGTGTGCAGTCCTGATGAATTGGAAGGGGTGGATATCTTAAGCATTTCTGCCATTCCTTTTTTAATGCCGCTTGTCTACGGAGACTTGGTGGGGCGATGTTAGAGAGTAAAGGCAGCCAGTCTGTAGGTGTAGATTTAACAGTTCCACATGTTGTTCTCATTGTGTCATTTAGTTGTATGTCGTTTTTTTTGTGACAGCTGTTTAGCCATACTGGACTACAGAATTCAGTAGTTGAGTATACCAGAGCAAGAGCTGATGTTCTGAGACATGTGCTCCCCAACACGTTCGTGAAAGATTGTGAAGGACGTTATTTCGAGTTTTTACTTTTGCATTTAAAAAAAATAAATATGGAGCGCTAAATCGGATTCTGTAGACGAAACTAAAACTTGGTGCACGGTGAAACAGATGTCGAATGTAGTGTATAAGCAGCATATGCAGCGCACAAATCAGATTCAATAGAGCAAACAAAAACTTGGTAAGTCTTCATTTCTTCTTTCAGCCTTTCTGACTCGCATACTATCCTCGCTCTTAAGTTTAATGATGTTCCTCTTCATTGCTGGGTGATGGTGTGACATGGCATGCGGTTATCTGTTAGTTTGGGCCACCTTGTGGTACACAGTATGGCCCAAACAACCATTGCCATGCTTTTAAATCAGGATATCGAGAAATGGAAGTTCTCCATTTTCTTCCCCTTCCACGGTGATTCGGTTTCTGGGGAGGGGGGGGGGGGGGAACTATTCATGTGCAAATCCTTCTTACCATGCGACCAGATGACAAAGGTGTCGTCAACGTTCTGGTTTTAGGTCCGCGTTTGTAAGCACCACAGTTTCGAATGCTTCCGTGAATAGGTTTGCGACTACAGGTGAAAGTGGTGAACTTAGTAATGTTTGTAATGTGTTTTCATCTGCAAGGTTGGCTGTTCCCACCTTGATTGATATATCCTCTTAATGTATCTCTTTTTGTGTTGAGCTGCTTAACAACTTCCATGGTAGTACTAGTCAATGTTTTGTTCCTTTTTTTAATTTGTTATGGTGCACTCGCTCTGGTGGCAATTTTCCTACTTCCACTTTCATTTTCCCGCATACTTCTCCCCCTCTATTGTTGGACTGCATAGGCAAAGGCGTGGCAAGGCCAAAGTTGATGTGGGGAAGATAAATTTTGCGAGGCCCTCTGATAGTGCAAGAGGACAGAATTTATAAAGACTTAAAAAACTTTCAAAATTTTTATTCATAGACACAATCGTCTTCACTGTAACCAAAATGATAGTGTTAACAAACTTTAAAGAATTAAAGAATGATTAATTTCCTGTTTTTAGCCTTAGTAAACTCCCAAATTGGTAGATCGTAATCCAGTTTTGGTGCTATATCTGCTTCGATTGATAAAACTGTCAGTTGAAATGCCTTACTGGTATTTCGTTAGTAACTTTTTATTAATTTTAATTTTGAAAGGCTCCTTTCAGCGCAGAATGTACTTACTGGTACTGTTAACAAAATTCGAATGACAGTTTAAATATTTGGGTAATTCCTTTTAACTTATTTTCTGTTGTATATTAGTACATCTGTTTCGCATCCTTAATGAAGTCTGGTAAATTTGAGATCATTGTTTGTAACTGTTCATATAATTGGTAAGGCTGGAAATCATTGCTCTCACACGCTCGCAGCACTGTGTATATGGCAGATTTTTAACATACACACTTCTGGAATATTTTCTAAATTGTCTGTATCACAGACAAACCTATATTTCCAAAGTGTCTATTTAAGATAAAAAAATTTTAATCCATATTGTTCACTATGGAATAAATCATGGTGTTAAATAAATCTGTTTCCTATCAACTTTTGTGAAACTGTATTGGTTAATCACTCCTTTTTTTTTTGATGAAGCGTCCTTTTTTGTCTACCATTTTATTTTTAGTCTTTTGCCAGATCGTAACTGCTTTTTTTCAATAAATTATCGAGTGTCAGACAAGCATTATTCGAACCTAGATTGTCTTCCATGAGATTTTCTAAGCTTTCAGTGCATTCAACAGCCTCGATTCTGCTTTCGCACCGGGTGTCTTTTAAAGGCTTTGTAGTGAGTTTCAAGTTGCTTCTGATTAATTCATTTTCCGAATAAAAGAAAAAAAAATGTTTTTGCTGCCGCAGAAGAATTTAATAGCTGCGTCTGTCGATAGAAAATTCCAATTATGACATCCACATGGTGTAAAAAATGCCCTGGAAATAATATTTAATATTCTAGTTTTCACTACACTATTTATGCCAACCATATTTGCACCATTGTAGTATACTTGGCCACCAAATTTTTAAATATCTAATCCATTTTTGCTAGCTCTTCCAATATTGCCTTATTTAAATATTCTCTAGTCTCAGTAACAGTAAAAATACTATAAAGTTATTTTTTCTATTGTCCCGGTTGATGTGTTATAAAATTTTAAGATGACTTTTTTGTTCTACTCGACCAGTCACTATTGCAGTCGAGCAAAATAGAATTATACTTTGCCTCTTTTAAGCTACGAATCTCTTAATCAGTATGGAAAACAGACCAATTTTACTTTAAGATTTCGAATAAACCAACCAGCGACGATATTCAGTTCCACCATTATTTATTTTTCATGAGAAATTGAAATTAGAAAATTTCCTATGGTGCGCGAGGCCCTCGCCTTCCGCCGCTTCTGTGCATAGGTTTGTTTCTCATTGTTTTCAGGCGCCATTTAAAACTGGTTGTGTGTATATATGTACACTAGCAATGTTGGAAATAAGAAATTTTGCTAAGCAGCAAATTTCATCAGTGCTTGTATTGTTCTTGTAACAGTTTTACTGCAACTTCCGTCATGGTATACTCTGATCAAGTTGTGATCATGGAGGAAGGAAATATTTCCATAGTTTTGATTGACTATTTAGTATCTTTGGAGGTTTCTTTATTGAAACAACCAGAGACAAATAGCTGACTTCATAAATCGGGGTTTAGACTAGAGATGGGTCGTTCGCGAGTGAATCAGTTCTTTAGAGCAATTCTTTTAAAATAGCGAGTGAGCAGTCGCTCACTAAAAGTGAACGGTAGTTCTTCTAGGTGAGTCGGTCATAAGTCGGATAATTCCGAAGATCAAGAAGAGCTTGTTCACGTGGGCTTTGTGGACTGTTGAACTAAAAAAGGGTCTACTAATTGCATCAGTCTATTTAATCGAAAAGTGGGGGTGTAACCGGATTCTAAGGGGTGAGACCTAAAAAAAAAAAGTCTCAAATAAAACTGAGCTAGTGAACCGTTCAAAAGAACTAGTTCTTTTCGTGGAGTGATCAAATGAACACCACTCTTTTTAGTAAGTCACTTTGCCCACCTCTAGTTTAGACGACCGGACCGGATCTGAAAAAACGGGCACCCAACAAAGGTTTCCCCCACCACTCTACAACATTTTCCCTTGGTCGATCGTGACACGATCCGTTCATCCGGTGCGGATTTTCCCGGTCCGTTTTCAAGCCGAGTAGGAACCTTCCTACATTTCGAAACATTCTCTGTCATCAGCTCTCATAAATTCACGGAAACTAGCCTGTTTTTATGCCAACTGCTACACCCAGATTGCCCGATTCTGCCGTTCGTTTTGTGACAGTATTCTTTTGGATGACATTTGTTCATAACAGGGTTTTTATATTCTATTATTTATTTATAGCTGTGTTTGCAATGGCACTGGCGCCTATTGAAGGCAGCCTATTAATGAAAGAAAAAAAGTGAAATTGAAATATTGTTCCTTGCTTGGTTCCCATAAATGCTTTAAGGATTTCAGATAAAGTGTAAACCCATTTGGCTGAAAAGAACTCGCGCTTTACTGCGGCCCGCCCCCTGCATTCAGCATGTGGAATGGAAGATTTTATAAAAATTAAAAAAAATATATAAAAAGTAGGCTACCTCAAACACGTTGGTAATTCAGTCTTTTTCTCCAGCATCTTCCATTTTCCATTGCAGATACAATAATAAGTGGTACATGAAAGTATAAAAAATTAAAACGATAAAAAAAACCTAGACAAAAAGTTAAACCCCGCAACAAATAAGCCCACGATAAAGGATAACAATGAGAATGGTTTGAGGGATGGTTGACTAGGAGCGAGAGAGTACAGGTGCAGTTGTAAGTATGGAAAGGTGGGGGGACCCGATCAAGTCGCCCCGCCCACATCTGGTCCGGTGCTGCCTTTACACGTCACGTATTCTCAGGTCGGAGGGGCGGAGCACCCGTTTTAAAGTATTATTTTGTTGCTGTCATCATCTGTTCATAATATTTGATGAAAAACCATTTATTTTCAACACCCCAATAATTATAAAATATGTTTATGTGGACAACTTGTCAGTAGCACTATTTTATAATTTAAAATATCTTATTTCCACTGTGGTAGGGTAATTCCATTCAGGCCCGCCGCTAGCTGTTTGAGCACCCGCGTGCAATACCAATTATGCCGCCCCTGTCTAACTACAGCCAGTGGTGGATCTAGGAAATTTCCGAACCGGGTCAAAAAACTTTGAGATTGCCGCCCCCATTGTTGCCATCCCGATGATTGTCGGCGGCCGCCCAAAGCTGTTGAGTTAAAAAATAAAATAAAAAAAAGTCGCCCGCTAGATAATACCCTGCAAATTACGTGGCGGCGACAATCGAGTGGCAACTATCGCGGGGCGGTGACTGTCGATCACTTGTTTGCCGCCCCCCCTCGATGTGCCGCCCGCGTAAGGTGCACGCCTTCCACGCCATATTGTCTCTGTTCCACGCCCGCCTAGGGCGGGCCTGATTCCATTGAACAGTCCATTCATACACTTGCTGTTGTGAAAAAGATGCCCCGCAATACTAAAACTTCGTTCTTCAATAAGTTTAAATGGTTTTCACAAACTGAATTAAAGAACACTGTTCTTCCCTCGTATAAATCTTGTGTGGGGCGGCTAGATTGATACTGGTGCTGTGGCAGCGTCTATTCCTATACACTATGTTTCTACCCGTAGGCCATTTTGTATGTATACCAATTTAGAGAATAATGGTGAAAAGTTCAGATTTTTTTAAAAAAATTCATTAATTTAAAAAAAAATACCTATTAGGATATTTATTAATAATCTCTTCACTGTTCATTTAATATTAAAAGTTTACCACTAACAATTTTTTTAAATAATAAAACTCTCTAAATTTTGCAATTAGGATACCACAGAATTGCAAAAACAGTAACTAAAAGAAAATGCAACCTTCTTTCCAACTGAAGAATGCATGAAATTGTGCAGGATTCATACTTCAGGATTTCCATTTACAAACCTTGTTTCCTTCTTTTTATTTGTGTACTGAGTTTCAAAGTCATCTCGAGTTTACCTCTAAGAAATTTCTTTCTATATGGTTATTGAATAGTAATTTCATACAGTTACTAAAGTCAGTACTGTGTAAGATTTTTCCTAAAGCAGCAAAATATGTGTTTATTTTATAACAATGTTCTTAGTATTTTGTTCTTGCTTTGTTGTAGGTGTTTGTACTGCGGAAGCGAGCCACACATACTATTCCAAAACCGGGATCCCGGTTCTATATTTGTTCGTTGTCTCTCAAAGTGGTCATCTACAAAGGACAGTTGACAGCAGATCAGCTCTGGGTGTACTTCAAGGACTTAAAGGCTAGTAATACCATCATCATATGTTTTCTTTCATGGCTTTGGGAATAAGCATAACATTATTCATGCAGAATGGTGTAAATTCCTCAAGTTTGTTTGTTTGTTCAGGGTAGTTGATTTTGAAAATTTGATGTATATCAAACTATTGAGCTGCTAATTATTATTGATGTATTAAATAACATTTATATTAATACAGCTTATAATAGAGACAGTAAAGGAACATCGCAGACACAAAATCCAACAGTTAGACCTATCATTAACAAGATTACATTCATTCTTAACAAAGCATGTGTGTGACTGTAATTTATAGTTCTTAGTGAGGTTATGTTCTGGGTTTATTGACTATTATTAAATCCTGATTTGTTTATCTCCCTGTGATTATATAGATATTTTGGTTACAGCATTAGAAAAGGGGAACCAAGAGTGTCTGATCTGGTTGTCACAGAGGATTAGTTGTGCTTATTTCTCTTGATTTACCGAAGACAAGATGGTGGTAGAAATATCATTTTGTGAGATAAGAATGGAATTTTTTTTGGCATTGTGTGTGAATGAAACTTTGTTGGGAAAGTTGCTAAATGATTCTGGCGATAAAACTGTAGTCCATTGAGTTGACAGTAATGACAGAATTTGATCACAAAATGCCTTGTTTTATCACCAGACTCACTCTCCAAAAGATTTTTTATTCATCTTTTTTCATTGTGTATTAAATGTTAGCCAGAATGCTCTAATGGCTATATCATCTGTTTGTATTTCAGCACCCAAATTTTGATACTTACCTTGCCCTTGTACATACAAGATTCTCTACAAACACATTCCCAAGTTGGGAGAGAGCTCATCCTTTGAGGTATGTTTTGATATTCTAAAATTTGAGACTGATTAAATGCTTCCGATTTGTTTACCCATTTGAAAATGATTTCAGATTTCTTGCTCACAATGGTGAGATCAACACTCTCCGTGGGAATGTAAATTTGATGAAGGCTCGTGAGGGTGTCATGAAGAGTGACATATTTGGTGATGACCTCAAGAAGTTGTACCCTGTTGTGGAGCCAAATCTTTCCGATTCTGGAGCAGTTGACTGTGTTCTCGAGTTCCTTGTAATGGCTGGCAAGAGACCTCTGCCTGAGGTTTGTGTCTGTTTATTTAATCTACATTTCTGTCTTTATAAATTTGAGTAGTTTACAGCACGTTTTTTCCCCAGTGAGGGTTTCTATTATAGTAAAATTCTTTTTATTTGATAGATACTCATGAAAAACACACATTAACTTGATATTTAGTGAAATAAAGGGCCTTAGTAGTATGCTGTCAAGATATATTTTTGTTTTTTTTTTTTTTTTTGTTACTTCAGATTCTCTCTGTTTTAAGGTTAACATAATTAATTTCCATTTCCTACATTGTTGTTTAAATCCTGTATTATTTTTTTAGTCTTTCATTTTCCCTTCCCACAGTTTACTTCCATTCTTAAGTCTAGATTAAATTTAAATGTTTAATGGACTAGAAATGACACAGTACTTCATGATTCATTATCTTCCATTTTTGCCCTCCTATACAATTTGGTATCATCTTGTTCTTCCATGTACTTACTGGCGACTCTAACAAAGAGGGAAATGCTTTAAGCCAATATGAATACAAATAAAAATAGGACAGAAATACTCATTATTACAGTTAAAGTTGTCAGTTAATCACATGATGAAACATATAGTGTGATGAAGTTTCATCAATTTTTCCCATCATTAATGGGTTACCAAAAATATTGTGCATTTATCTTGTATTTTATATTGACACAAACCTTGTACCTTCATCTTCAGCAAGTGGTGGGGTTACTTTTAATTTCAAAGTATTTACTGATTTATTTAACAGTTCGTAGTACTGGTATTTAAGAAGTCCCTTTCCAATTTACAATTTAAAAATACAATAAAATAATAGATAAATCATTTAATATAACACTACAGTTTTCTTCAGGAACTGCAGAGGCTACTACATAAATCCATGGTTTTACCATTCTCTTGTTCCATTATGATAGTATTCTTCAGTTATTCTAGGGGGAAAATTATGTTACAATGCCATTATTCAAATTTTACATTCAGTACTGGGCAAAATGTGCCATAGTAGAAATACAAATCACACTTTTTTTCCCCATATATGATGTTACATCATTGTGTTGTTATAGCATGGCATGAAAACAATTCTGTTCTTGCTGAAATTCATTATAGTGGGAAAGAAATGAGAATGTAATAACCACTTTTCTTTCTGTCATTAGTGTCTAGACTGGTTTGATGCATTCCTCAATACCTTCCTGTGCTAACCTTTTCATCTCAACATACCCTTTACAACCCACGTCCTGAATCATCTGCTTCATATATTCTAATCTGTCTTCCTCTGCAGTTCTAACCTTTAACTGTCCCTTCCACTAAGAAGTTAATTAATCGAGCATGTCTCAAAATATGACCTACCAACCTGTCTCTTCTTTCTGTAAGCTTCTTCCACAAACTTCTTTCCTCAACCATCATTTCCAAAATCCTTACTCTATCTTTCCACTTGATTTTCAACATCCTTCTATAGCACCACATTTCAAATGCTTCAATTTTCCTTCTTTCTGGCATTCCTAAAATCCAGGCTTCACTGTCATAAAATGCTGTGCTCCTCACACAGTTTCAGAAAGTTCTTTCAGAGTCCTAGATTAAAGCTAAATTTTGCGGCAAATGTAGGTGGATGCAGGAAAGGGGGAAGATGGGCGTGTAGGGAAATTTCCACTGGAGTGTGCACTCCATCGCATTTTTTTTTAATTAATATTTTAAACTAGAAGATTTCTCTTTTTCATACTTTTGCTAGAGCTATTCTGTTTTTAATACCATTCCTGCTTTGGCCATAGACTATAATTTTACTTCCTAAGTAGCAAAATTTGCTAAACTTTTTCTATCGTATCTGACCCTATTTTGATATTTAATCTATTATTGGTATCATTTCTGCTACATTTCATCCATTTAACTTGCTTCGGTTTATATTTAATCCAAAATCTTCTTTCAGTATTTTTTTCGTGCCACTTCTCAGTACCCTCGGCCTGCTCTGCTAACATGACAATGTCATCAGCAAATCATAGCATACTGATCTTTTCTCCTTGAACACTCATGCCACATTCAAATCTTTCCTTCACTTCCTTTATTGCTTCTTCTACATACAAGTTGAATATTAATGGAGATAGACTACAACCTTGCCTCACACCTTTTTTAACTGAAGCGTGTCTCACATGATTCTCTACTTTTATTATAGATACTTAATTCTTTAATATAATTTAATTTAATTGCAATGGAGCACAGGCTCCGGTGGCAATTTCCCTACACACCCATCTTCCCCCTACCCTGCACCTACCTACATTTGCCCTCTACAAATTTTATCTTTAAATTCTTTCAAAGTTTTCGGTAAATTATTCATCATTTCTCTTGGTAACTCATTCCAATCCCTGACACCCTTACCTAAAAAAGAAAATCTTCCCACACCCTTGTGCCTGAAATCGAGTGCCAGCTTGTGGTCATGGTCATCTTTTCCCTTCCATGCACTACTTTTCATACCTATTGCAATATCTTTCCATGCCTCATCACCAGTATATGCCCTGTACACTCCCATGACCCTCCTCATCCTCCTCCTGTCTTGCAATGAATCCCATTCCAGCTCCTTTATCATATCCGTCACTGATTGCATTCTGCGATAATTTCCAGAAACAAATCTAGCAGCCCTTTTTTGCACCCTCTCCAACTCCTGTATTTGATACGTAAAATGAGGGTCCCATACTACACTACCATATTCGAGCAATGGTCTGACCAAAGTTTTGTAACCCAATTCCTTGACTTCTCTCGTACATGCCCGCATCACTCTCTCCAAGTGCAGAACTTTGAAACCTTTTCCTACCACCTGTCCTATGTGTCCTGCCCAGTTAAGTTTGTTATCAAAAGTAATGCCAAGATATTTACATTTCAAGTCTTCAGCAAGCAATTCTTTCTTATATTCATAATTAACCTTTTGTTTTTTATTAGTGTATCTAATAAGCTGACTCTTATTTGCATTTATCTTCATTCCATGTTTACCAACCCAACTAGATATCCTGTCCAGGTAACCCTGCAACTGTTTACAATCCTCTATCGTTTTGATTCTTTTATACAGCATTATGTCATCAGCAAACAATCTAATTTCAGATACTATACAATCAACACAATTATTCATTAGAATAATGAATAGCAATGGTCCCAATACGCTACCCTGTGGCACACCCATTTTTACTTCTACTTCTTTTGATACTAAATTTCCTACCATAACTTTCTGTTTTTTACCTTTTAAAAATTTTTCTACCCAGCAAATCACTTTATCATCCACTCCAATGGTTTTTACCTTATTTACTACCATTTTATGGCTTACTCTTTCAAACGCCTTTGACAGATCTAGTGCTACACTATCAATTTGGCCTCCCTTGTCCATTTCATCTGAAATATCTTGCATATATCCCACCAACTGAGATTCACATGAATATCCTTGCCTGAAACCATGTTGCCTGCTTGAAAACCACTTACATTTCTCACATATATTTCTGATGTGGTTGCATATCAATCTTTCCATTAATTTACCTACCACTGATGTCAAACTGATTGGCCTGTAATTCTCAACTCTATTTCTCACCCCTCCCTTATGTACCGGTACTACTATTGCACTTTTCCAGTCCTGCAAGCAAGTCCTGGTAAGCAGCAAGTGTCTAGACTCAATTTAAATAATATTTCAAGATAAGGTACAATGTCACATCCGGCTATCTTTAAGATATCTGTAGTAATATTATCTTTACCAGCCCCTTTATTTTTTTCAGCTTTCTTATTTCCTTCATGATTTCCTCAGGATGGATATTAAATTTTTTACTATCGTCATTTCTAATTGTGTTGTTAAGCTCGTTCTCCGAATTAGACCCTCCTGTTTCTGATTCATTGTCCCTAATGCTTTCACTGAACCAGTTACTTAAAATCTCTGCCTTTTTCAAATCGTCAGTAACTTCTTCTCCATCCTTATCTATAAGTGTCTCTACACCCTCCCTTCCCCTCAGTTTCCTGATATAGCCATAGAAATTTCTAGATGCATCAGTCAATGGTCCTCCTGCACTGACAATACTCTTCATAAACCCATCTTTAGCCATTTTCTTTGCTGTTATTAAGTCCTTGTTTAGTTGTCTTAAATATTCCCTACTACCCTGCTGTCTCTTAACTCTGTTATGTTCTTTTCTTACCAACCTCTTTAACCTGCTCACTTCCCTATTATAGTACATAGGTTCTCTACTTCTCTTTATTTTCTGCTTTGGAATAAATTTTTCTTCCCCCTTTCTTATCATCTCCTTGAACTCTTCCCACCTTGACTCTACTGTACCTGAGCCTTCCTTCCATTTGCTGAATTGTTCTCTGAAATATTTCTTCAAATTTGAAACCTGTGCCTTTTTATAATTGTACCTATTTCCCCCTTCAATTTTGGCTGCTGGTTTACTGAATCCTCTAATATCCATCAGAACTGCTTCATGATCACTTATTCCTTCAGTTACTTGATACCTCAAAAGGTTTTCATCGGGCTTTGTTCTCTTGTGTTATTTATCTTATCCCCTACCCACTTTACACGTGATGAATTTAAATCCCCACCGATGATCATTCTATTCTCACCTCTGAAATCTTTATTAAAAAGCATTCTTGTATCTCTGTGTTTTAGACCTGACTTCAAATTTTTGAACATCTTGTCTACCTTACACTATCAAAAGCTTTCTCTAAATCAACAAATGCCATAAAAGTATCTTTGTTTTTCTTGATCTGCCCTTCACGTATTAATTCTAAGGCTACAATCATTTCTCTTGTGCCATGTTTTTTCCTAGACTCAAACTGATCTTCACCTACTAGCCCTTCTATTATCCATTCTTCTGTTTATTTTGGTCAGTAATTTTGTGATGTTAGACTTATAGTGCAATAATTCTCACATCTGTCAGCTTGTGCTTTCTTCGGAACTGTGAAGATGACACTTGTATTAAAATCAGTGGGAATCTTTCCCGTTTCATAAATTTGATATAAGTTTAGATAATCTTTGGATTCCTTCTTCTCCTAGGGATTTCAAAAGTTGTGCAGGAATTTCAACTGCCTTATTTGGTTTCAAATAATTCAAAGTTCTGTTAAATTCTGTCATCAAAACAGGACTACTTAAGTCATCAATGTCCACATCAACTTTTACCCCAATACATTGTTGTTCAAATCATCTCCATCATACAATTTCTCTGTGTATTCCTACCATCTGTCTTCTGATCTTAAAATAGGTTTACCATCAGCAGTTTTAATGTTTATATCCTTTTTCTTCATTTCTCAAAAATTCTTTTTAATGTTTGTGTATTGTAATTTGAGATGATGAGAGTGGTTGTTATTATATTTATTATTTAATAATTCGTCCAAATTCTACTGATACCGTAATGGAGGATGGGGGGATACTAGCTAGAATATATTATTTCTATTAATTTAGATCTGTCCTGACACCAGGCTATTATTTTACCATGCAGAAATTACAAAACTGCGATACATAACATTAATATCGCTTAACTCACGAAGCACGATATCGTTCACTGTTCTTTAAGATGTTACTTCCGTCACAAGAAATATTAAGCTAACATTATCATTCGGAAAACACAATATAAAGTGGGATGTGGAGACATGGATTCTTTAGTCTATGAGTGTTAATTAAGACACAAATTCTTGCGATTTATATTCCAAACCATTTAATATAAAAAGCCTATCATACATTCTGCCCGATTACCACCTAGCTTGAAACTGAAGAGAAAGTGACACGTCCTTGCAAGGACTGAATTTCAAATAGACCGAACTCACACATACACAATTAACCACTGGAATGCAACAACGGCTAGTTATTAGTAGCGGCCACATCTACCAACAAATACCGAGGGGAAGCTTAGTCAACCGAACAAGTTACACTGCGGGCAGTTTGAGCTACTAGCGACATATTAATTATCTTGAAGGCAAACCGATAACTTTGGAAAATGACTATGATAAAGACTGAATACATTTAGAGACAAACTAATTAATTTGGAGACCAAACCGAGGCTACCTGCGACTTAGCGGATTACATCTTGACTGCCGTAATGCTGGAAGCGACTGAGAGTGAGTATGGTGCACACCAGGGTTTCGTTAACACATAGTGTCGCCTGCTGCTAGTGCATACTAGGGATCACACCACCATTATCTGATCCTACATCCACTCCTGCAGTAGCTAGCACTGAAGCAAGTTATAACTCGCAACATCTAAGACAAAAATTTACACACTAAACCTAAAAAAAAATTAAATCTGTTACCTATTTCCTATGTCCCCTTATAGTTTGCCACATCTACTTTACCTGCCACCATTTCCTTTTCTGCTTCTTTACACCTTTCTTTTGCTTTTTTGCATTTTATTGTTATTTGATTAAGTAATAACCACTTGCCCTTTCCCTTTTTTCTATCTGATTATTTTATATACTTGGCTAGTTCGAAGTGGTAAACAATAATTGAAAGTACCTCTTGTCATTAAAGGCTGTGATGACAATGGTTCCTGAAGCTTGGCAAAATGACATGACCATGCCTCAAGAGAAGAGGGACTTCTACCACTGGTCATCTTGTGCAATGGAACCGTGGGATGGTCCTGCACTTCTAACTTTCACTGATGGTCGATACATTGGTGCTATCCTTGATAGGTAAGAAAAGTAGAATTTTATATTGAACTTTGTCTTTATCTTTTATGTTGTATTAAAATAATAAAATTATATCATGATCAAACAGACTCGGAAGCAGAGTTCTAGGCTGTAAAGCGAGCGTACCCCAGAGCCAGTAGAATCTAAGAACAATCTGGTAGTTATGCAGTGCAGACTGAAATTCAAGAGACTAGGATGCAACACAGGCAAAACACTTTAAGTGAAGAAATTAAAAGGACCTTACATGAAAGAAATGTTTGCAGCGATTGTATGTCTGCCTAAGAAATAACTCCAAAAGAAATTCAAGAAGAATGCAATGTGTCGTAGAAATATAATCAAAACTTCGTATGAAAAAATTACAAAAGAAGTTGGTCAAAAAGCTTGGATCACAGAAGAAATATTGGAGTCAATAGATCAGAGGAAAGCATGAAAATTCTAAGGATAAAGCAGGAAGAGAGAAGTACAGATATATTAGAAATAAAATAAATAGGAAATACAAGAAAGCAAATGAAAAGTGGCTGCAAGAAATTTATTAAGAAAAGGGAGATCATAGGTACATGCCTGTAGAAGGGTCAAATGGAATTTTGGAAGAATGAAGTAATACTTCTAAAATCAGAAGTAAAGTCTAACTGAATGAAACTATTACTTAGAGAAACTATGATAGGAATGATTTGAACAGTGAACTGGAAAGAGAATACAATGTAGAGGACTTGGAGATCTTGTTTTAAGGACTGAATTTGAAAGAGCCTTAAGATATTTGAATTAAAATAAGGCCACTGGAATTGATGAGGTTCCTGCTGGACTTCTGAATTTGGTAAGAGAAGTAGGTATCCAAATGTTGTCCAAAATAATATAAAAAGTTACAAAACAGGAGACTTTCCAACTGATTTTAATAAAAGTATCTTCAAGAGTTCTCCAAAACAATGGATACAAGAAATATTTCATTTCATGTGTCCTCTCCCTTGACAACTGAATCAGACTGACTCGATTCCAATTCAAAACTAGTGCCGTTACATTACGTAAAAAGTGTCGGCGACAAAATAGGCTTATTACTAACAACGAATGATATCAGACTTGTTTTTAATAGCAGTAATAAAATTAAGCATAAACATTGGATTGGTCATAGACTTCCATCCACAATTAACAGGTGTCGAAGAATAAAAAATCCCATGCCAGCGTGGAAAGGTTTATTTGGGGAAACAACGCAGCCAGTTGAAATAAGAATGAAAGAATAATAATATACAATACTAGGTCAGCAAAAAAAGCTGCTGTTTATTATTATTATTATTATTATTTATTCACAAATAGCATGTGGCTAATACATTTAACAAAATTATATGTACACTAGAACACTCTTGCAAGAACATGATGTACTGGCAAAACCAGAAGGATATTTGCTGCTGATAGCCTGATAGATGTTTAAACATTTTCACAATTAAACAGAGATGGAGGTTGTGGACTGAGTGAAGCATGGAAATGTTTTTTATTTAACCATACAAAGTGCTTTAATGAAAACTCAAAGAAGAATGATGTTGATGGTTTTGAACTCGATACTTATTATCTCTGGTATATTCTGGTTTGTTTGTTTTCACTGAAAACCAAAATAATTGTTTAGAACAAAGCGAATTTTGTTCAGGAAAACACCCAGAGGCTTGAGACAAAACATTGGCACAATTAAATAACAATATAACACAATTCAATACCTAAATGAAAGAATAAGATATTAATTTACTGCTGCTAAAACAGTTAAGTCATATAATAAGTGATGGGACTTGCTGATGAGGTCATATTGAAGGTTGATACCAGTTGGATGCCTGGTGTCTAGAATATAATGGTAAGCTAAATCCCATTTACAGAGTTCAGAAGCTGTCGTAGTTGATGGAAATCTTTGACAGCTCTCACTGTAAAACAGTTGTTGAGTAAGTGTTGTGGAAACTGTAATGGACAGATTATAGGTGTAAACTGTTTGCCTGTGGCCATTCATTCTGATTGGAGGCAGGATTGGGGGGAGCTAAGTTGGCTGGCATGTGAGGTGCTTTGTAGTATGTGCAGCGTGTCCAATAACAGGAAAGGTTTTAGTTGTGGTCAGATTGGAATAAGTTGTGGTAGCCAGATACATTTTGCATGTTTTGCAGTGCAGACTGCTGTACAGATAAGATCCGTGTGGTGGTCCGGGAGAATTAGAAAGGGAGTATTTGAGGAGGAGAATGGAGATTAGATGGTCTGCTGAAACGTGTGGAGGGCAGCAAATAAGGTTTTTTGGGAGAAGGGTGCAGATATTAGTACGTACTTACTTTTGAAGTCCAGACTGTTCCAAATTGCATTTTCCCAGAAACTAGCTGCTTGGATTGCTTTATTGTTGGCATTTTAGTGAAGGAATGTAGGAAGACATTTAATAGGCTCTGGAGAGAACTGGATAACAAAGATGAGGTTATGGTTGGTTCAAAGAGATTTGTTTTGGTGAAACATTAGCAGAGTGGTAGTGGGAAATGAGGGCTTGTAACAAGTTTCTTGGAAAGATATTCTTCAATGAAACAGGTGGTAAGACTGTAAAGAAGGTAACTATTGGTGTGAAAAAGATGAAAACTGTCAAAAAGTAGATATTGTTGTAAATAAGTTGGTTTCATATGAATAGGTGTGAAGGGCATGTTACCATAGAGCAATATACACATTGAGAAATGTGATGTATAGGTGATAGTAATCCAGGCTAAGTTAATGGAATTGAGGAAGTAGGGTAGTTGTTAGTCCAGATCAGAAATCTGTTGACTGTGTATCTGAACCACCCTTGGTTTAAATGTTCTTGGAGAGTCACAGTAGTACGTCGGACAAGGGTAGCTCCATGTGGGCACCCAAGACACTGCGACATATCTGGCGATATTCTTGACAATTGAATGTGAAAACGTTTTTGAGAGGGTGAAGTGAGCTAAGGATGTAAGAAAGTATGTATTGGGATATTCACAGAAATTCACTTTTGGATTCTCCCAAACAGTACAGATCCTTTCAATCCCAACAGACCTCCCTAGAAACTTTGCCAATGGACCCCAACACACTTCATATGGTGGGGGAATGGGACCCTACTAAGAAAAAAGTGATATAAGCTTGTCATAGAAATGATTTTTTGGTTTAAAAATCTTTTTCTAAATTTAGATTCTGTTATATTTAATCCCTGGACTGTGTAAAACAAAATGAAAACAGACACTGAAGGAAAAAAAGAATCAAGTCGACTATTGGCTCTCATTACCCAGTCAACTGGGCAAAGGGTAACTCCCCCGCCCCCCTCTTATGATAATTGGAGCCATAGTAATGTTAGTCGTTGACAGAATGTTAGTTTTCTTGACAAAATTGTAAATTAATACCATTTATTCCACTCTTGTGGATCTGAAAATTAATCATTCACTTTTTGTACATTAGAAATAAATTGTTTTGTTTATGAGTAAAGGACAGTTCATTGCCACAATCTAAACAGTCCAGATATGCTAAAATTTTTACACACAAGTGTCATTTGATTCTACTTCTGTGAAGCAAAGCAAACTAACTATTTTTATACAGAAACAATTACTTTCATAGCTAATTAAAATCAGTGAAGATTGTGACAAATGGCAGGTAGCCCCAGATCTCCAATTAGATTGTGTATTCCTTCTTGCATTCACCATAGCTTTCCTTTTTTCGGCAGCAGAAAATGTGGACGTTTTCTTCATCACAATGTTATTGCTGTCTGTCTTCTTTTTCTTTTGTCTTTCCTTTACTTCATAGAGTTTTCCTAAGGGTGAAGCAGTCAATATCTCCAAATGCTGTTGTCTAAGATTATTTGTTGGGAAGGGGGGAGGGTTTGTGAACTAATTTTGGCGAAGGGAAATTATGGGGTGATCAGAACTAAGCTCCAATTTCCTCTTGCTCATGGCTCTCATAACTGCACATGTTAATGCTTTTGTTAAAAAGTATAATAAAATTCTCCCATCCTGTTTTACATACTGCTTGTTAAAACTACATTAATCATGCAACAAATACAATATAATATTTTGTCCATGATGGATTCGTGGAGATCCGCGACTGTGGTATCAAATTTGGGTTCATATTGAAAGCAGCAACCAGTCACAATTTGTTATTATGTTTATTTAACCATTGCCGGTTTCGAGCAAAATGCTCATCATCGGACGGTTTGCATTTTTAATGTATTTAAGTATGCAGATGCAAAATTTGAGCGTGCGTCGCTAGATATCTGAATATTTTTGGAAACGAACTCTCGTTAGTGGTGAAAGGATATGATGCGTTTTGTGGAGGCTCATTATTAAACAAACACATGGCAATAACACTGATGATAACATTACAATTATGAGACTCCGAATAGAACTTATGACCACTCTGGAAAAGGACAGGCTCCCGTTCCTCTGTTCTCCCCTACCTGTCTCCAGTACTGCTTCTCACTCAATCAGAATGAATGGCCACAGGCAAACAGTCCATTCTTATAACATCCAATGGCAACCCATGTCGGTTCCCACAACTGCAATCCTCCTTATTTATGATTATAATTTTATATGTAAGCTATGTTTCTCTTGTACTGGTGACTTTTATTTTCCATAGTTATTCATAATTTACTTTGTAATGTTTAATCTCCACCACTGTTACTCCATGGCCTATCCAGTCGTGTGGTAGGTCCCTTTTTGTGTGATGGCTCATCTAACATTGCAGGAATTTAAGTTTTAAACTAAATTATTGCAAAATTGTCTGCTTTTTTGTGTGTGTTCATTGCTGCTGTCTTCATCTTTGATGAGTATAGGTCTTTTTTTTTTTTATTTTCATTTCCTTTGTTGTTATCATTGCATAAAACCTTCTTTCTTTCTTTATTAATATGTTTTATATATTGACACTTGTTTACCTTTTTGATAGGAATGGATTACGTCCTTCACGTTTCTATGTTTTGAAAGATAATATCATGGTTATGGCTTCTGAAGTTGGAGTGTATGACTGTGATCCTGCAGATGTTTTGTTAAAGGTAGGAATCAATGACTATTGTGTATTCAAATGTAGTTTGTTTCAGCATGATTGCAAGTGAAAAAGAATAAAAGAACAAACATTATTACTAATTTAATCATCAAATTATGGTTCTATAGACTGTTTGTAAATTAACTTTTCAATAACAAATGTTTTTGGCATTCCTGTTGAAGAAAAAGAATTATTAAATACTGATTTTACTGTTACTTAACTCTCTAAATCAGGCACTAAAAAAAGTTTTGGATTGTGTGTGTGTGTGTGTGTGTGTGTGTGTGTGTGTGTGTGTGTGTGTGTGTGTGTGTGTGTATATAACTAAGGATTGATAGGGAAATATGACCCAACACTTACCAAAGATGAAGGCGGCTGGGATGAAGAACACAAAAAAACAAACACACAAGAGCACAATATTTCGGCAGCAGCCTTATTCATGCGGAAGTAAGGAGTGAGACACCAGGCGGAGTCAGATGTGTACACAACGACTGCCATCTGGTGAATGGCGTTACCGGCGCAGATCGTAGTATAGGAGGGGGGGGGAGGAGCTCAAATATTGGATCGATAATCGATATTGTTGACGGTATAATATCATTGAAAGTGGTAGACCAACATAACAACTGAGGGCACCTGTATACAACAAAATTTGAAAAAATCTACATAAAAAATAAAATATCAGAAATATAAGATATATAAATATTAAAGATAATAAATGCTTGGTCTGGTAGAAGGAATTTATTGGAGATTGAGGCCTGGAGAATGTCTGGTCTCAAGGATATTCTGATAGGCAATAAGTTCCTCCTACCAGACCCAGCACTTGTTATCTTTGATATTTGTATATCTTATATTTCTGATTTTATTTTTTACGTATTTTCTAAATTTGGTGTATATATGTGTCATCAGTTGTTATGTTGGTCTACCAATGATATCGTACCGTCTACAATATCGATTATCGATCCAATATTTGAGCCCCCCCCCCCCTCCTATACTACAATCTGTGCTGGTAAAGCCATTCTCCATATGGTGGTCGCTGTGTACACATCTGACTCCGCCTGGCATCTCAGTCCTTACATCCACATGAATAAGGCTGTTGCCGAAATATTGCGCTCTTTTGTGTGTTTGTTTTTTTGTGTTTGTCATCCCAGCTTCTTCTTAGGGAAATATGACCCAACACTTACCAATCAATCCTTAGTTTTATTGCCTTAAAGCATTTTCCTGCTCATTGTATACACACACACACATATAACTTCAGCATGTTGAAATTCACTTGGTCCTACTCCCACACCTAGTCCACATCAAACCAACCAACCTTCAACAGTATCTCCATTTCGACAGTTGCCACCCATACCATACCAAACGTTCTCTCCCCTACCGTCTTGGTATTCAAGGTAGTCACATATGCTCCAACCAACAGTCTCTCATGGATTATTCAAACAGTATTTCAGAAGCATTAATATCTCACAACTACCCTCCAGCTTTGGTGAACAAACAGCTTTCACGTGCAACATCACAACTGAATCAGCCTATCAATCATCCCAAACTTGCAAAAACCAACCACAATCCAGTCTTGGTCACACAGTACTACCCAGGCCCCGAATCCATCAACAGAATCCTCCAGCAGGGCTATGATTTCTTACAAACATGCCCTGAAATGAGATCCATTCTTCCTAAAATCCTCCCTGCCCCTCCTAGAACTTGTTTCAGCAGACCTCCTAACCTCAGCAAACTTCTAGTCCACAAATGCAGTCTTCCTCTTCCCAACAGTCAACCCCAAGGCTCTTTCCCATGTAATAGACCCCGCTGCAAGATGTGTGACATGCACCATGCTTCCACCACTTTCATCAACCCTGCCACAGGGGAAAGCTTCCCTATCATAGGACACGCCACTTGTGAAACCACCCATGTAATTTACCAGTTAACATGCAACCACTGCCTGGCTTCATATATAGGTTTTATATATATATATAATTATTTTGTTCTAATTATATTTTGATCTTCCCACCGACCAGAGATTAGTTTGGATATATATCTATGCCCAGGTATTAACTCTGATTCACGGCCCCTCTACTTTCCCGATGTTTGAATTTACCCCCACCATTTTCCCGACCGGCGGTCTTTCTGTGAGGCAGTCTCCAGCTTCACCCACCTCTCATAATGTTCTCCCATGGACGAAGGGTTTATCCCGAAAATTACTTTATTATTTGTGTTTGTCTTTTCTGTTTGTTCGTGCCCCACATCCATCATCTAAAGGTAAGTGGTGGCTCATTTCCCTATCCTAATTTGATTATATATTGCTGGCCTCCAACATGTAGTAATCTTACTACTCTGAAGAAGAGCCATAGGCTTGAAAATTTTATTCTATGTGTGTACATTTTATTTCATGTATCGATGCCGCAGGATTCCTATGGTAAAAAGTGGTTTTTCTCCTATCCAAATGTTTAATAGACACACACACACACACACACACACACACACACACAGTATCATACTGAATGTCTGCATAGGCTTTAGCAGTATTAAATTCATTCTTTTTTAATGATCTAAGTATATTTAAATTACAACAGAAAAGTGGCATTGTTTTGTTCTTTGTTGATAGTGTCGAACACTGATGTAGATACTTAACGAAGCTACCACTATTTTCAGAGTCGGCTGAAGCCAGGGAGAATGTTGCTTGTTGATACTAAGGAAAAGACAATCATTCAGGACGTCGAGGTGAAGAGACAGATAGCCCTCAGTCGCCCTCACTCACTGTGGCTGAAGGAACAGGTATGTTGGCAATCTTACAGGTAGTCTAACAATGTTCAGTGGCTGTTGAGCATCCATGTATAGTATAAATTGTATCTGATATGAAGACATTGTTTAATTTATTTCTCTATAATTAACTTACAAATGCCAATTACACGATGCATCATCGATTCTAGTCACTCAAAGGCTTCGATTAATGAAAAGTTCTTTAAATGAGCAGTTCATTAATGACAAATGTGGAACTGCTGATTGTAGTGAACTAGTTTCACTTATCCTATGTTACAAATCGGCAATAGAAATAATAATGTGCACTTTTAATTAAAAGTAGAGACTAGAGATGTTATCCATAACAAATATAATTAATTTACTACACAGTGCATTTGCTTAAGACATTGTTGCTCCTTCTGCTACCTGTTGGTTGCTTTAGCTCCCTTGTGTTGTGCTCTTTAAATCTGCTACAAATAGGAGTAACAGTATTCATACTTTTAGAACTGACAAAGTAAATTGTTTTCACATGCTTTCAATTGACAAGTATTAAAATTCAAAAGGCAGTAGAAACAACTTTTATTTATCTATGGTACCATAATATTTGTTTTTATTCTTGCCACTGTTTCAGTTATTTTTTGTTTTCTTTTTTGCTAATCTTATTTAGTTTTTACTAAAATTGGTTTGAGGCTAAGACTATGTCTGCCACTTTTCATATTAAATGATTTTACTTTGGAAATACCGGTTGCTAACATTTTTAACTGACAAAATTTTTGGAACTGTAAATAATTGATAGTTTAAATTAATTTGAGAGTTAATGGAAAAATTAAAGTAGGAACGAATTATTGACAGTGCCTGTGTTTAGTTTTGAGATGTTTAATTTTTTGATGTGATGTGAACAGAAATTTAATTTAATGTTTTTATTCTGTTTTCTTTCCACTTTGCCGCTGATACTGGCTCAATAGGCGGTGAGTTATAACCAACAGAGTTTGATGTATGTGTAGAATCCTGCAGTATCGGTAGTCGTAGCGTTTTGTTGTTTCAGAAGATGTTGGCAGTATGTGTTGTGCAGTAGTTGTTTGGAGTTATTCTTTACTGGTCTTGCAAGCCAAAACACAGTAATTAGGTCACAATTGCACCATCAGAAAATTGCTTGTGTTCCACATGCCAGTTACATTTAAATCTGGCAATATTACAGTTTAAAGTTTTGTAATAGCCTTCTTTTTCAGTTTTACTTACCATTCATAATTACTTTTTTTGAAGGATTTAGCTTGCTAAATAGTCATCAGATATTCATGATCAAAAATTTAGTGGTTTGTCTTTGCCTGCATCACATCCTTTCAAAAACTAGTTGGCTGCTTTTTCCTTCATATATCACACATTGATAACTGATAATTTCTATCCAACTCATTATCAATAAACATCTAGCATACTTGCACACTGAACCAAAGTACCATGCTTCTTCTAGCTAGTGATAACATGTGATTTTGTTGTTTTCGCAGGCGTCATATTACAAATATAAATGCGTTGTTAATTTTTTCTTCTTTTCCCAACATTTCGACCTAGTCTTCGGTCTTCTTCGGGGGTCTTGTGCCGAATCTACTAAAGGTCGAAACGTCGGGGAAAAGAAGAATTAAAAATATAACAACGCAGCGATAATCCCATAAGAATTTATATTTGTAAGTGATAACATGGGTTGATAATTCTAAGGATGGTCATTGTTGGATGAAATTGGGTGCAGAGTAAATAAACTTGACGTCTGGTGCAAAGGATCAGCTGATGGCCGATTCTTCCTTTTCCATTTCGTTGGTGCTAACATTTTCATATGGGAACAGAACTGCCCAGAGCAACCGGCATGTGTTCATTGTTGTTCAGACAACTTGCAGGTGTGGTGTTGCAGAGCCTGGTGGCTGAATGGTTTCTTTCAGTTTTAATTTTCCACCATTTTCTCAAAATCAGTCTCAAAGAATTTTTACATGGTTACTTCATAAAGGACATGGCCATTTTCCTTTCATTTTTTTCTCAGTAATCCTCTCACTGCTCTATTGATATTTTAAATGAGTCACATAGATTTAAATAGACAAAAACTGTATCTTGATGTTTAGGAACATTTGTGATTGTGATCATTTTTCCATATTGGCAACCAAATTTGTGGGTAGACCACACCATATTTCATCCCAATAGTTCAGTGAAATTTACTTATCTGTGAAATGTTGCATGTGGCTGTTTAGAAGTATGGAAAATTCTTCACTGAGGTGTTTAGAAAATGAATCTATGACAAAGTGTGTACAGCAAATGTTTTGGCCCTGAAGAAAAGATACCGAAAAGTGTTCGATTTAGTTTTCATTACCTGGTAGTTTACGTTTAATTTTTAAAATCCTTATTCAAATTGCTATAGTGACTTTTTTCATTCATTATTAAAGTTTTGTAATCAGCAGTAAGAGTGTTTTAATAGTGCAGTAAGTTTTGTGACTTTACTTTACTTAACATGTTAAAAACAGGATTCAACTTGTCTTGTTTTTGAGAGGAGATTCAGTAGTTTTTGGCAAGCAGGGTGTTTGGGGTGGGGGAAAAATGTGTTTGTTACATGATGAAGTGTGTCACAGCCAGGTAAAGAAGGAAATTCTGCTGTTCATAAATTACATGTATTAACATCCACAAATGCATGATGTTAGCTGTAAATGAATTGTATTTAACTATTTTGTTTCCTACACCAATCTGTAGAAGTAGTGTTGCATTTGTTTGTTGGTTGTTTGTAAAACATATTAGGTAGTTTGACATGCAAGCAGTAGAATTGTAAATTGTATAAAGTAGAATTGTCTGATTTTTATGATAACTTTATAATTTTTGACATTTTCTTAGGTTTAAAATATTTTACTTTTGTAACAAGAGTTGGAAGTGTGCATGTACTTGTACTAGGTAGAATAATTCATTGCATGGTTTTCAAAAGAAATTACAGATACTCAGTTTATTTATTGTGTGTCACTTGGCTCAGACATATTACTACTATAGAAATATATATGGTTTTTTTCTCCCCCTCCCCTTTTCCCTTGAGAGGAAGGCTCTTAATAAAAACACAAAATCAAATGATATACAGTAGTGTCGATAATCCAAACTAATTGGGACCAAGGGTGGCTCTGATTATCGAATTGTTTGGATTATGGATTTGTTTGTATTATCAATTTGTTCAGATTTTTTATTTGTATAATTAGTATAGTTTTGGTATTTTGCCTTTAAAATTACATTAAGTACTTCATAATTTTACACACCCCAAGCAAAAGAAGTCTTTAATTTCTTTTGCTTGTTGGCACGAGATAATGAAGTCGACAGAACTCACCAATGCAGCAAATCAATAACAAAGGCTCTGGAAGAACACGACGGGTTTCAGATTTTTAAAACAAACTATAAAATTACCAGCACACTGGAAGAATTATTGCATCATAATTGCAATAAACATTCAACATTCAACATCCAAGCCAGTGTGTGGTTGGTCACGAAAATATTTCAGCGATAATACAATAACAAACGTAAGGTGTAAAACTCATTGTACCTAGTTCTTTGTTTGTGGAATTGACGGACAAAACAAGTATACTGTAAATAGAGACAAAGTTGATGCTTCTGTGCACAGTTCATAAAATATAAATTAAATATTGTTCAGATAATTGACGTTTTGGATAATAGGCTATTTTACAGTATTGAAAATATATTATAAACTAGACAACCCGTGCGAAAATTTCGCGAGTAAAATGCGATGAATAGTGAGGTTGAATGCTTGTAATATAATGAAAAGTAGAACCGTACTTTTGTAGCAATTTTTGTTTTGTGTGTGTGTGTAATAGGTACACATCAAAATACTCGCAACATATTACGAAACAGTTAGGAAAATTTAAAACACTCTGTATTTATGACAAACTGTCACTGACCTTAGCAGAATAAATTATACCTGAAAAAAATGCACACAACGCATCAATATCTCTGAAATATTTGTTGCTGTGCGAGGAATATAAATACCTGGTGACAGAAAAATGCGTTGTAAAAATACTAATACTTTTGCCCTCTAAGGTCAGAATTTTGAAAAATTTCTTTCTTAAAATGTGGTAACGGAACCGAAGACATTACGAAAACCTCAATCTTTAAAATGATACCTCGTTTATCAATATTGTTTAATTGTTAAGGGAGATAAATGGCTCTAGATACAAAAAACGCATTTTAGAAAAATTGACATTTTTACCCTTTAAGGTTCAAATTACAAAAAATTCCTATCTTAAAATATAATGTTACCACGGCGGTGCCCTTATTCTTTTATATGATACCTCATTTATCTATATCTGTTAGATATTAAGGGAGATAAATCGCTCGTGACACAAACATGCGTTATAGAAAGATTTATACTTTTTCCCTTTATGGGATGAATTCTAAAAACATTCTTTCTTAAAATATGATGTCACAAAGCTGAAACATTACTCCTTATAATACTACTTCATTCATCGATTTTGGTTAGATATCCAGGGAGATAAATGGCTCGAGGTACAAAAAACGCATTTTAGAAAAATTGACATTTTTGCCCTTCAAGGGTCGAATTACGAAACATTCCTTTCTTAAAATATAATGTTACCACGGTGGATACCTTATTCTATAAAATGATACCTCATTTATTTATATCTGTTAGATATTAAGGGAGATAAATCGCTCGTGACACAAAAATGCGTTATAGAAAAATTTATACTTTTTCCCTTTATGGGATGAATTCAAAAAACATTCTTTCTTAAAATATGATGTCACAAAGCTGAAACATTACTCCTTATAATCCTACTTCATTTATCGATTTTGGATAGATATCCAGGGAGATAAGGGGCGCGAGACACAAAAAAACCTATTTTAGCAAAATTGACATTTTTGCCCTTTAAGTGTCGAATTACGAAAAATTCCTTCCTTAAAATATAATGTTACCACGGCGGTGACCTTATTCTTTAATATGATACCTCATTTATCTATATCTGTTAGTTATTAAGGGAGATAAATCGCTCGTGACACAAAAATGCGTTATAGAAAAATTTATACTTTTTCACTTTATGGGATGAATTCAAAAAACATTCTTTCTTAAAATATGATGTCACAAAGCTGAAACATTACTCCTTATAATCCTACTTCATTTATCGATTTTGGTTAGATATCCAGGGAGATAAATGGCTCGAGGTACAAAAAACGCATTTTAGAAAAATTTACATTTTTGCCCTTTAAGGGTCGAATTACGAAAAATTCCTTTCTTGAAATATAATGTTACCACGGCGGAGACTTCAGTCTTTAATATGATACCTAATTTATCTATATCTGTTAGATGTTAAGGGAGATAAATCGCTCGTGACACAAAAACGCATTTCAAAAATATTGATACTTTTGTACTTTAAGGGTCGAATTACATAAAATTTCCATCTTAGTATATGACTTCACTAAAGCGGAGATCTTAATCTTTAAAGTGATACTTCATTAAACGATTTCAGATAGGTATCAAGGGAGATAAATGACTCGTAACACAGAAAACAGCATTTTAGAAATATTGACATTTTTGCCCTTAAAGGGTCTAATTCCTAAAACTTTATTTATTAAAATATGATGTAACCAAAGTGGAGACCATGTGCTTTAAAATGACGCCTTATTCATTGATTTTGGTTAAGTATGAAGGAAGATACAGGCTTGTGACAAAAAAATACCTTATAGAAATAATATATATGATTGTCATTCCCGTAGATTAATGCTTCAGAAATTTATTTTTTTGAAGTTTGAAAAGAAAGGTGGATTATTTTTAATAAAAAAGTGAAATAAAAATTAGATTTTTCTTTCCATATAACAGAAAACTCTCCAGGATTGGTTGTCACTTTAGTGACGTCACATGCCTGTAAACCCTGTGGCTACAAATAGAGAAATTCCTATTATCCAAGTTTTCAACTATTTTTACTCTTTGTTGCTGGTAATTTCTTGTTATTAATGATTCATTTTGAATACAAAATGGAGAATAATTTGTAAAGGCCTGCAGTGCAAAAATATCAAAAATAAACTCCTTATTTGTTGGGCTAGCTATAGAAAAAACACCTCACTTTTATTCTGTGGTGCTTAAAAATGTAAGAGTCATTTATACTTAAATTGAAAGTTGGAGATTAACAGAAATCGTTCATGATAATGACTTAAACTATATATTAAATTTGTTGTATTATGAGATATTGATGCGAAAAATACAAGCTATAATGTAGGTATAAGGTAAGAACAACAAATAACTAGATGTTGTGGGAGATTTTTCTTAATTGCAGATAAAATATTATAGATAAATGATTTTTTGTTTGTCAGAAACTAAATTTATAGTTTATTTACTGACCTCGTTTCACTTCACCTCACACGAAGAAACTGTGATGTTTCAGTGTTCACTATTAACATAAAGAGACGCAACTAAAAAGTAATGTTTGGGTAGCTGTGTGGTTAAAGGGTGCTAAGGCAATTGAGAATGTTCGAAGCTTGGTTGGGGTAGTATTAGTTTTCTTCTTTTTGTGCAATTTTTTTGTTTGTTTGTTGCACTACAGAATCGTGTTTTTATTCGAATAATTCATTAATTTTTGGTTGTTAAGAGTCATGCAAACATTTGAAACATAAATTGCTGCCATACAAGAAAACTTTTATGAAATTATATCCTTCCTCTTTTAATTTTTAAACATGCCAGAGATGCATTATCATGCAAAAAATACATGCACACGGTGGTGTATAATGGAATTTATTTTAAAAGTAACATCACTTGCAGAAATTTCACACTAATCTTGCAACAGTTCCAGAATGCGTTGAGTCCCTTTTGCTGGAATTTCTGCCATAAATGCATCTGTTTTGGTGGTATTTACTTTTAACGTGCAAACAATTATCAGTTAAAAAAATATATTTTTTCAGTGTACCATCAAAGTTAAATTTCCTTTTTGAAGTCTTCTTTGGTTATGTTTTAAATGTTTGTAATTATTTTTGTTGTCCACAAAATTGTGAAGCCTTTGGAAAAAAAAAAACCCAACAAATTGATGTTTTGGTGGATTTAAAAAAAAAAAAAAAAAAAAATCAATATGTCATACAACCAACAGCAACTAGTACCCCAGTGAAACGCAAAACGTATTACATTAAACTCTACAAAATTACAGTGTAAATGAGATTCTTAGAAAATGATAAATGACTTTGTCACAATGTCGTCTGGGTTTCTATGAGATAATTGCCCTGCCCTTTTTTTTTTTTTCGAATTTCTTCTATTGTGGGTAAAACTTATAATTTTTGAGTTTTTATTGTTGTGGTTACAGATTGGTGTGCTACATACTATTTATAAACCCTATTTCCAACAATTTATACACAAATTCAAAGAAACAAACTAGACATTACAACCTGATAAGGGCGCTTGCTGGCACCCGATTTTATGAGTGTCGTTGGCTTGTGCCAGGCAGCAAAGGAGCGTTTTGGCAGGCTTGTAAATACTCTAAATTTTAACTTTTAATTTTACATAAAATAAGCACTTTCATAAAAAAATTAAATAGTACTTGGTGAATAACGTGAATTAATAAGCAATTTAAAAACCATTTTCAAAACAGTCACATGGCCTATTGAGTTTTGGATTATCGATGCTGTAGTGTTTTGATGTTATTTCCTTCTACATTCAGTTACCATTTTCTTTTTATACCTTTACCTTGTGCAAGTAGAAATACTTCAGTTATTATTTTTTTAATGCTTGTTCTGATCCACATGCAAACAGTTGTTTTCAAGGAGGAAATGTATTTTTTGACATTGTTACTTTAGCTTGTTTAGTGTATGCATTGATTCCACATCGATTGAAGTGGGACTTGGAGGTACAGGAAAAATAAATTTTAGCCATCCTGAAACATCCCACCTCTTCCTGTGCTCTGAGGTATCTGAGCTAACTTACGCACTTTTCCTTTTTTGAAACAGCCACTTTGTATTTGTGGGTTTGTTATCAAGCTGTACGTATTGTGTCTGCTTAAGGCTTAGTAAAGTTCAGAATAAATAGGGAAGTGAAGTTTAAGGACCTGTGGTTTTCACTGGTTGTTGACATCATTCGTTAAATTTTGTAAGATTTATGAAACTTTTCAAATTATAAAACACTTTTTTTTTTTTTTTTTACAAACAAATTACTATATTTGATGAAGATTGGAAAAATTTATAGCTATTCTATTTTTAGAAATCATAATTTAAAGAGATGTATATTTTCCATGTCGTTGATGATGTAAGCATGGCATAGGGCAAGTTAAAAAGGACTTTATAACTTTGGAAAGAAGTAGAAATTTATTGAGAACTTACAGAATCGGTAGATGTGTCATTTTGTAGCAAACAACCTCAAGTTTCACGCAAGTGTCAAGTATCATTTATCAAGCAATAAACATCCCACCAGTAATAAAGTTGGTTTCATGAAACCAAATCACGGTGAGTGCACACTGCACCAGTGAAAGTAGCCATTTTAACTGTGCACTTCTGGTGGTGGAATGGTGTACTGATACACTACGTGCATCAAAATTGAGGTCATTTGCTAACAAAAGATATGTCTACCAATTCTGGAAGTTATTTCAACAAATTTCTATATCATTGCAAAGCTGTAAAGTAATTTTGACTCTCCCTGTATAAATGTAACAATAATTCAGTAGTTCTTACAAGGGCTCGCCACAATAGGGTAACCAGTTTGCACGAGCTTCGGTCCGCTGATAAGGGGCCCCCCCCCCCCTTGTATCCTACAGAACCTCCATATCAGAGATATAGTGAGTGAGAGTGTATCGTAATAAGTGACTGTTGTGAGCAGGCACGATGTCACAAGTGATTACGCACAGAGTTCACACACTGTTGACGCGAATCTGATATCTCTGTAGGCAATGGTATATTATTAATATAATTTAATCAATTTATTGGCATTATCTATGATTTCTTCCATTTTGAGAAATTTTATTACAAATTGTTATGTACTTAAAAAATATTATATTTATTATTTCAAAGAACCTAAAATGATTTATTCTTCAGAGCCTCTTGTGTATAGGTGAAAACAAGAACAATTTATGAATGAAACTTTGCTAGAATTGCACTTTTCCATGTGATATTCTATGAGCAATAACATTTGATTGACATTCTTGAAAAAAATGATCTCTCATTTACTTATTTTGAAGGGAACCAAGCATATTTGATCATTTCTGTAGATACAGAGGCGCTCTACTGGTGGTATTACAGTATGGATTTTGATCACATGTTGATGTGAAACTATTTCTGACTTCTGTTGTGAAAGTTATTAAACATTTTGCACTTGTTTACACAAGGGTCACAATTGAGTGCATTTTGCAGGAATTACCTTCCCCATGTTTTTTGGTTAAATATACATGAAACTACATGGTACAATTAATTAGTTATAAGTAGTATAAAAATAACGTTGCTAAGTTTGAGTTACTCTCATATTTCACCCCCCCCCCCCAAAAAATAATAAAATGATTGAAAAAATAGTTTTTTTTGGGTAAAGTATTTTCATTGGGAATTTATTACTCAATTTCAGAAATTCTCCATTGAACAATACACTATTTTTTGTGAGAAGTTGTCTGGTTAGGTGTAAAATATGTTAATCAGTCTAGTTATTTTGAGAAAACCTAGAAATCCAGATTTGGAAATAAAGGTGGGAATGGCATTTTTCTTGTTTTTGGCATAAGCACCCACAGATTGAGGAACAAAAAGGAAATCCAAACATTTTGGTACTAGATGGGATGCCAGCTTTCATTTGATACCCATGAATTTTATGTAAATGAAAATCTTTTCTTCAGCACACCATTGAACGCTCCTCCAAATGTTTTAAAATTTTATGTTATATTAATATTACAGTTAGTAAGAATTGTGCAATAAGGTTCAGAAGTTTTGAGCGCATGATTGATGGACGGAAGGATGGCTGGATGGACAAAATGAGTGAATCCATAAGTGCTCCATTTTTCTCTCAAAAACTGCTAAAAATGCCAAAATGAAGAACAATATGCATATTTACAGTGTGAAACTCGACGACTCCCTACTTGCACCTCTCCCGCTTGCTTGCAACAGTGTGAACACAAAGATCACTCACTTAAAAAAAACTTTCATCCATTGTATCAGAAACAAAGGCCCAATACGATGGCTGCCTAGAGGGTTTGACTGGAGGTGGGCCACAAAAGCTCATCAAAACTGGTGGCCTTACTATGGCAAGTTCCTACTCTTAATTCTTTCTGTCAATAGTAAGGGGGGGGGGGGGAACATAAATATCTTACTCATAATATATTAACTGTAGCTAATCAATAATTAAATTACCTTAAGTGACAAGTTGTGATTTTTGTTTTGTTTTGTTTTGATTTTAATCCATTACGTGGAGCATAATTTGTGTTTGCATCAGTTCCGTATGTCAGACATGCGTGCAGCCCACAAGGGCCCACTCGCTGTGACGAATGGAGAGGGGAGAGGAGACACGGAGATAGTGGCGAGTGTAAGCGGAGTGTCGGACGAGCTGCTGGCCCGCATGTGGGGGGGAGACCGCCGTCTCGGAGTGTTCGGCTACACCATCGAGACCGTCAACATGCTCCTGGTGCCCATGATCAAGACAAAGTGAGCGCAAGATCTGCAAATCGTTTATAAATTTTTATATAGTTAATTTCTGATGTCAAGTTTCTTTTACTAACATATGTTTTTTAATTTGGCCAATTGTTTAGACTTAGCTTTATTGACAGGAAATATTAGCCAAAAAAGTTATAGATGTGAGTTTTTCAAATCGTCATAAATTCTTAATTTTTCCTTTGGTTTGAGAAGCGACTCTGTTACCACTAAGTGCACTTTTTGGAAGGTGTAAGAAAATTGTACCAGTCTTCTTTCATAGTTGAGATTAAAATGGGGGGAAAAAAGGACAGAGGGGGAAAGTAAACCTGTTACTCATCTAAAATGAAGGCATAAGAGCCACAGCGAATATACAGACACAAACTTTGCCTTACAACATTTTGGTATAAATTGTAATCGCAATTAGCGGAGAACACGTGGCAAGGAAATTGGATATATGTACACTGGGACTTGTCACACAGTTGCCTTCATCTGTGGTGAGTGGTTGTTTACATTCACTAATCTATTATTAAGATTTAATTGCAAATTGGTAAGCCAGGACACACTAAGAAATGTCCTCGCTCATAAATGAATGCCATAAATAAGCAGTGAGAAGATGTTGTTGTTCCTTTGCTTAAAATGTATTTTTTTTTTGTTTTGAAGTGTATACCATTAATTGAACAATGCCCACCTCCACTACAACTATTATCAGTATTGTGGAGAGCTATCATTTTTAATTTTATTTTGAAATGCACCATGCAGTAGCTTTGTTAATCTTTTCAAACTATTCAAGCTCCTACACCACTTGTCTCTCTGCATTTAATAGAAGCTTATAGTAAACCAGTCTATGGCTTGCTTTTTAAGAACTTTGCATCATTGTATAAACTGTTCAGCTTCCTTTATTTCATACAAGATTACATTTCTGTGAAGTTACAAATGCTTCAGAATGATTTACTAAACAATCTACTATCCGTTTTGAGAAGTTGTGGATATAGTCTATTTATGATCATAAAAACATTCTAAGCCTTCAACTAACAGAATTTTATTGGTATTATGTGCATTTTTACAGTGGTGGTAAATATTTGTTGCTGAAGATTATAACACAATTATTAAGGTAAAAAATGTAGTGAAATATTTTTGCAAGTGACATGACTAAAGTTTATGAGATAAAAACTGCTGAATTATCATTCATGAGTATGCAGATTTAATTTGTGATCTGACGAATCTGAATTTGTTTTCTGTCATTTTGTAAGATTACCAAAAATTCTGCCAACTGCCCCCCCCCCTCCCAAATCCCCTGGTACATGTTTCAGCAGACCACCTAATCTCAAAAACATCTTGGTTCACGAATACTCTCTATCAGACTCTCCAAAAACACCATATGGATCTTTTCCTTGCAATAGACCTCGCTGGAATACCTGCAGCATGCATCCTCCCACCACAACATATTGCAACCCTGCTACAGGGGAAACCTTCCCAATCATTGGACATGCCACGTGCTGCTCAACACACATCATATACCAACTAACTTGCCACCGCTGTACTAGTTCCTATATAGGCCTCACTACACAATTTCTCGGTCAGAATGAATGGCCACGGACAAACAGTTTACACCCACAATTGATACCTTCCAATACCAGAACATGCTAACTACCACAATTCTAACAACCTCAATGAATGTTTCACCATGAGAGCCATGTGAGTTTTTCCAAAACCATCACTGCTTCTGAAGTTTGGATGTGGGAACTTGTGTACCAAAATATCCTGGATATCAGCCAGACACCCACCTGGCCTCAACCACCGATAAAATTCAATTTTTTTGACCCATCACTCATTATTATTAGTATTATCTTAATTATCTAACTACTTACAGATTTCTTCAAAATTTGTTTATTATTCATTTTATTTTCATTTTAACATTCTGTACCCTTTGGTGACATTATTAATTTTATCATCACTTGCGATATCTATTAGTATAATAGACAAGATGTAGCGTTGTCGCACCTACGTCATGTCACGCGGTGACGTTGCGCTATGACGTCACGCTTTACGATATTATTTGTGGGAGTGCGCGTTATTTAATATCATTTCCAAGCAACAGTGAATAAATTAACTCACAGAACACTGAAATAAAAGTATGTATTGCGTTAAAATCGATATATCAATCATTAGATGCTTATATTTACGTAATATTCTTTTGATATATTGAAGTATTCCTTAAATTCTTTGTCCATAGATATTGTAAGATAAAAGCTTTGTATTTCGAGCATCAGTGCTGCTAAATGTTTGGTTAGAGTATAACTAGCATGGATTAGAATTATAAGTTTCATTTGACGTTAACGCAGAGGGCATGAATAATTTAGTTTATATCAAAATATTTTAAACTGTGTCCTATTATTGAAATTATTAATTCGTTTGAATGGAAATAGTTGCACATTGATCCGGGAACTGTGCAATCCTACACTACACTTAGAACAATAATACGTGGCATAATGTAGTTCATAAGGTTGATTTTAATTTCCTTTGCTTTCACTGCCTAATATTACTGAGCCTATGAGTTCAGCAATTGTGTCAACCATTCAAACGTTTTACTACCAGTCTGAATCCAAAAAATAAATGTGCAAAAACCCTTGAAGATTTTTGATCAAAATTATATCGCGATGCATTATTGCCACTAAAACGCGAAACAGTTCATGCATTAATAAGCGTGAGATTGAAGTACTGTTTTTCTGGCGAGAAGTTAACGTGATTAGGTTGAAATGCAACCTGGACCCTAATGGAAACTGAAACCTTTTGCTACAACACAAGGCACGAGGAATTACACTAAGCCGTGAATTGTCAGAACACTGAAATAAAAGTATGTATTGAGTTTAAATCGATATAATAAGTATTAGTAGATTTGATTTATTTAATAATAGATTCGTTTTATGTCAAAGTATTCGTAACCCGTAAAGATTTTTGTTTTAGTTAATATGGTGATGCATTATTACCACTAAAAAGCGATAAAGTAATGTATCACCATGCATGTGATTAAAGTATTGTTTCATTTATCGCAAGTTCAGTACGAGGTTAGGTTGAAATACAACCTGGACCAGAATAGCAACGAAAACCTTTTCTTACAGAGCAAAGCACTATGAATTGCACTGAACTATATTTTATAACAATTATATTTATTTAAGTAATTGCTAAGAAATGTAATGCTAGAATGGCATAATAATTAACATTAGCTTTTTTTAATGAACTCATTACTTGGTCTGAAAGAAAGAAGTTCCAAATTGTTCGCGATTTGTGCTACTTAAACCACAATTAAAAATAATATTACGTGACATAGCTTAGGTTTTCAAGATTTATTTTTAGCATTCTTCTTTTTCACTGGGGTCATTATTTCAGGCATTAAAACATGGACCTTGATCATAGAAAATAAGAAAGTTGTATGAAACTGTGAAGATTTTGGATCAAGTTTGTATCGCATGATGCATGATTGGTATCGATGCATGATGACATTGACATGCGATACAGGGAAAATATTAATTCGCGTGTGAATTAAGTTTTGTTTTTCTACCGGCTGTATTGGCGAAGATTGTTGTTAGGCTGAAACGTAACCTGGACCAAATAGACAATGAAACTTTTTGCTACGTCACAAGGGATGAGAAATTACAGAACATTGAGCTTTATTTCATTACAATTCTATTTAGGTAAGCAACTAAGAAGAAATCAGTTAATCCATTAAACCCGTCATTTTTGACGGGATTTGTGGCTAGTTTATATATAACATCTTGGTCTCTCCTGACATATTGATAATTCACTAAGTCATGTGTTAAACTTGGGCATGTGAACACCACCTGAACCACGTGACTTGTTCCCTACGGCAAGAATAAGGTGTAAAACCAAAATATTGTGTATTTTAATGTGCGTCATATATGTTTTTCTCTCATCTCGGCCTTCAACTGTTTTGAGTAATGGGTCATTTTCCCTTTCTTTGCCATTTATATTGCCTAAATCCGCTTCCTTTTTTCCTAGTTTCATTAGTAGTTTCCAAAAAATTCAGTAACAGTTCTGCAAGAATTTCGTTGTGGTGAGTTAGTCTGCAGAAAAAGGCATGCCAGGTGGGCTCCTTGAGTTTTAGGAGTGGAAGAGAAACAATATTGAATTGGAGATGCACTGAATTTCCTCAGTGTTTTAGGATTGAAAGGGCATCCTACTCGTCAGTTCCGTGTCTAGAGGGGAGATTATAAATGCAGTGGGCTACTGGTGGACCCTGTGGATTGTTGTCCAGCAGCATTGTGCTTCTTTACAATAACTTACGTCTGCATATTGCTATGCTGATGAACTTGCTTTAGCAGTTTAAGTGGGAAGTTTCTGAACATCTGCCTTGCAGCCTGGGCTAAGCCCTCAGTGATTATCATTTTCTCCCCAAATTGAAGGATTTTTTTTGCACTATGGAAATAACAAACAAGTGACAGATTCAACAACTTGCTTGCTGGCAAGTGAGTACGTTGGCTGCATGGAAAAGCTTGTGACAAATGTTTAAATTTGAATAGTGACTACATACAAAAATGGCGAAGGTATCAAAATGTTTTGTAAAGTATACTTTGTTTCATTATGTTAAATAAACATGTCTACAGAAACAAATGTTCTTTCATTTTCAAAAGATCCTCATATTAGAGATTGAGGTGTTTGACAGAATAGATATTTAGCTTAACCCAAGAATAGAAAAGCTGAAATCAAATGAATATGACTTTGCTTTTGCAAATATACAGAAACAAATAATTCAGTGTCCAGAAACATTGATATGAATTATCTGTGAGTTGGGAAATAGGACATATTGCAGAAACACATTAACACAGTGACGAATTGCAACTGCTTCATGAAACATGCAGTTTTTACTGTCTTCTATTCAGGAACTTGCCTAGTGTTCTTCTGTATTCTACCAGTTAGTATAAAATATTAAAAAGAAAACAGGATTACCTTACATGAAACCTTCGTGATTAATATAATTAAAAATATTTTTTTCCTAAGGTGCCAAAAAATTATTTGTGTGCAGGTACTGTTTGTTATTGATATTAGTTACATTTTTATAGTGTAATATAAATTTATTTTATATTCCATCTGACAAAAAACCTAATATCACTAATTGGTTAAATAACACTTATTAATTTATTGCTTCATTTAACACTGAAATAACTACCAACAGGAAGGAAGCACTTGGATCAATGGGAAATGATGCACCCCTTGCGTGTTTGTCACTGTTCCAGCCGTTATTGTATGATTACTTCAAACAGCTCTTTGCTCAGGTGCGTAACTGTTTTTTTTCATTTTCTTCTGATGAATATTCTAGCGTTTTTTGTTTTTTTTTTTTTTTAAATCGTATCTGTGAAATTTTCAATAATCTGTAATCGTGATAGTTTATATAGTTTTTTAGCAAAAGTTGTTGAAAATTTTACACAGTTAACATCACTTTTTATTTTCTATTACTACAGATCTTAATCTGTATTGCATGATGCTTATTTCATAGGTGACAAATCCTCCAATCGACCCATTCCGAGAAAAGGTTGTAATGTCACTGATGTGCCCACTTGGTCCAGAAGGAAATCTTTTGGAGCCTTCTGAAAAACAGTGCCACCGGTTATTCCTGCCACGCCCGATATTGTCGCTTAGTGACCTTGAAGTGATCAAGGCTACAACTTACCGCGGCTGGAAGGTAACTGTCAAGATAATTAAAAATATCTCCAACTTTCAGGAAAATATCTTAAATTCAGTGCACCACATAAAAAATTATTACATGTTAAATCCGTTGTTTACTGGCAGTTCATGTACTAGATTATTAATTACAAAGGTCTATTACTGCAGTATAATGTTCTTAAGCTATGAATTTGTTCATTTTACATATTAGTTTCATTTTGGATTCTCATAAAACTGCCAAGGATTTAAGACCAGAAAATTTCAAAGCGTTGCAGGTTAATTAGAAAAACTCAAGTTTTCAATTGTACCAACTTGCAACATGTGACTGTATATTAACCTGTGTTAACACTGTGGTCACCTGACGATTTATAACAGTTTTCTGTTTGGAGGTTTTCATCCAGAGTTTAGGAAATAACTTACATTTGATAAAGAAGATTATATACACTATCAATCTGTTTCTTGTCAGTTTTGTATTTTTGTTTTTTAAAATCTCTATTCTAAACTTCTTCACTGTATGCAGTCTCTCCACTGGGAAAAATGACTAATTTGGATTTCCAGTGACCACCAGCACCCCATATGGATTAATAAATAAGTTACTACAAGTTTCTTTCAAAATGATATTAATGAGTCTACGGGGCCTATCAAGGAGCTGACTGGAACTCCTGAATCCACTGACTGTTCCATTTATTCAGCTGGATGGTCTGGTATCATTCGTATTGCATGAACTGACTAACTATAAAAAGATTACAGAATTGAAAACTGAAAGGTCAATGAAAGATGGATGAAAGCTTAATGTCAGCCATTGTAAAAAGTAACAAAACATGCCACTTTCAGTATGATCGACATATAAAAAACCAGAGCTTGGAGGGTCGATGATCTTTGAAACCAAAAAATGTGTACTTGTTTCAGAACTCGCTTGATATTTTTGTTTGTTTATTACAGTTGAATTTGCCATAAGAAATTCAAGCCATCAGTTAAGAGGGAATGCCAAATGTTATTGGCTCTTACAGGTAGACATGAATGCTTTGAATTAAGTAGATTATCATTATTAACTGTTTACAAATTGCTCCAAGTGATTTCAAGGTGAAGATTTTTGTGATCCACCATTAGGAATTTTTGAATGAATTTCGCACACACACAAATCATTTGCAAATTTTGAGTTAAAGATTCCAAATGCTAGTTTCCGGTATTCCAAGATCACATTCTAGTTCCCGCACAGTCAATCATTGTCAGTCTTCATTGATTGCAAGTCACATCCGTTTGTTATCTGGTGTTTTTTGCTGCCCAGAGTGCGAGTTACTATCAACAGATGTGTGGCCATCTTTGAATCGCCTCTACCACTCTTGTATTTGTGTTTTGCTCAAATACTCATTCTCAAATGCAGCTCCATCATTTTGAAGGTCTCTGCACAACTCTTTTTAGAGTTTAAATCAAAATTTATTGCAGTTTTGTTGCTTGAAACCTTCAGTCATTTTTTATGGTAGCAAAATGTGACAAACCAACAAAATACTTTGTATCATAGTTGGCTTTACAGGCAACTGAAAATGAGGAGAAAATGATTGTTACCGGTTTGTGCATGATACCAAAAGTGATACTGCCGCTAAAAGATAATAGCTGTGGAAGGGACTATAACAATCACATTGGTAATAGTCTCAATGTCGTCCGAATTTTCTAAAGGGAGTTATGCGAAATCTTAGAATCGGAACAAAGGAGCCTCACATGTTGGATGATGTAATGAACACTGGGTTTATATAGGTATAAAGAAGGGTAGTCAATGAATTAAGATGCAGAGATGGAGGTAACGGATCTTCGTTAAGAAGCCCAAAAGACAGTTACAAACGAAATTTAAAGCTAGGGGTTTCAAAGTTTTTCATTAAAGGAAAAATGACAAATTGTGGAAAACTTGTAAATGAAATAAAACTACATTTAAGAGCTTTTTTTTTTTTTTAAATAAGATGACATGAAGTTGAATTTAAACTAGGCCGATTTTCTGGGACACACCCAATTTTAATGAAGGAGCAATTTTTTTTAAAAAAGTAACTTTGTCATTAGTTTGAATGAAAACAATCAACCATTAATTTGAGATATTTAATAATGGCAGCCAAAGAGCAGCAAAATCTTTGAGAGTTTACATCTCTGTAATTAAAAGCATTTAGATGGGAGTAAGATACATGAAACTAATTATAAAAATGTGTATATTTTTTGACGCTAGAACAAATAGTTTTGACAGTAAATCTAGAAGATAGGTTTTCAGATTTAAAAAATGAATTGCAAGGGAACTAAAGCAGTTACAATAAAATTGATTAGGGCTTAAAATACTTAAAAAGCTCTACATTATCTCGAAGTTTCAGGAAGATCTGAATTTTTTTGGGAAAATCCTTTGCAACCCAAGCCAGACAGGACAAAAAAGACGGCGACATATGCCAGATGGCAGGCGGCAGACTCGTGGGGAAGTCCCACAGAGTTGGCGTACCTTAGAGCTACCCTATATAAGAAACTCGAGGACAGAACTCGGCTGCTTTAGTTTCTGACAGTTGTCAGGAGAGTGTGAGGAGCATGCATGATGGTCAAGGACAGTGGCGACTTGTTGGAAAGTTAAGGGAAATTGAACTTTGAAGCTTTGTACTGTAGTCATTTTATTATTATTGTGGAACTTTAGAAAACAAATTTCTTTTCTGGAATTACATTTATCAAATATGAAAACCTTGTCTGTGGCAGTAGGTTTCATGTGAAGATAGTTTCAGTTGGATGGAGTCTAGATGATTTTCTTGGCATTAATCTCCAACTTCGGAGAGAAGTCTAGTTGGAACTATTTATGTTGCCAGGGTAGCGATGCCTGAGAAACTTGAATATAAAATGCTGGACTTCATAATCAAATATTTTTTTTTGGATTATCATTTTTTTACCCCTCATTGGATGGTTCTATTAAGTTGTTGGGATTTGATGGCTGGTTAACATGATACTGCAGATAAAGAATAAGAGAATGGTCAAATCATTGCCCATGTGTGAATGGAGACTTTCCCGTGTACTGATGCAATAACATCCTGTCGGGTGTCCAGCCGGATACAGGGTGTTGTAGAAATACGACGTTTTGACACCTGGCTCTGCTGTCTTCATCAGGTATCTTCTAACTGTCGCAAGCTTACTGTCACCTCGTCTACCTTGTGACAGGTAGAAGATACCTGATGAAGACAACAGAGCCAGGTGTCAAAACACTTTTTTTATATAACACCATCTGGCTGGACACGTGAGAGGATTTTACTAAATCATTCCCCAGTTAAAGATTTAATTGTACCAGAGAAGCAAATTTTAATTCCATAACTTGGTAAACAAATGCACTCTACACGCAAACTAAGGCATCCCGGTGACACCTGTGGCAACTAGGGAGGTTGTGAAGCTTTAGTGTCGACACTCGTATCCGGCATGTGGCACTGAAATTTTCAGGAGCGAAGAAATAAAGGAAGGTCGGATACTTTAGGGACAAACCTTGAAGAATCAAGAAGTCCATCATTTGAGGAGTAAATAGTATTTTGGCATGTTTTAATCTATTTTGAGACATGCTGGATTCGTTAATTTGCTGGTGGAGGGAACGGTTGAAGTTAAGAATTGTAGAGGAAAACAGAGATTAGAATATATGAAGCAGATAATTGATGGATGTGGGTTGTAAGGGATATGTAGAAATGAAGAGGTAAGCACAAGATAGTAAAGGATGGAGGATTGCACCAAGCCAGTTGAGACTGATGTCAGCATAAAAAAAAAAAAAAAAATCTATTTAGAACAGCACAGTTTAGTGTCACCACAGTGGACAATGCTATCATATTGGACAGCCTGATTATGGTGCATAGGTGGTTTTGTGTCTGTAATCATTTGCACATATGCTGAGACAATAGTACATTTAACCTGTTCATTTACACTGAACTTTTAGAACAGCTTTGTAAATGGGCAGTTATGTTTGTTTAGGGTAGTTTTTAGTTCTGATTTACAGATTCTGAAATATTCTCTGGCCTAGGTATGTAATTTTTAAATTGCAAGTGTTTCCTTTTATTGCAATGCTACTTACTTTAGACTCCATAAAGTAGTGTTATTTCTTTCACAAATTCTTGCCCCACTCTCAATGTCTCTACTATCTGTGTTTTTCTATATGGAACATGGAATTGATTTGTATATTAACTTGACATGTTTAACCTGGAACATTTTTCTGCGCGTTTTTTTTTGCAGACAAAAGTAATTGACATGACATTTGACCGTGAAGATGGTCCCGGAGGGCTTTCGAAGGCCCTGGATCGCATTTGCAATGAGGCTTGCCAAGCTGCTCAAGACAAGTACCAGCTCATCGTGCTGTCTGATCGTCGAGCTGGGCCAGATAGGTGAGCATTGACATCGCGTCAATCCCGAAAAAGAATGGGTGGTCATCTGCATTGGATTTTTGGCACAGTTTCTAGTTAGCTGTAAACCACATGGAAGACTGCAAAAATATATAAATAATTTCAAAAGTGGGAAGGCCCAACCCTATATTATAAATAAGGTCAATACTTTTCTCCAATTTTTAGAATTGTGACTTAGTAGCAAGCTCATCCTGGGCTAGGGCTGGGCTGTGGCAGCAGGAAATGCAGTACTTGCAATTCAGATTGCAGTTGGCGAGTGGCATGAAGTGGATGTCATTGCTACTTTGTATTATGCTCTAACAAATATATGCTTTAGTATCGTAACAACATTGCACACCTTTCTCACTTGAGAATGGTTAAAAGACCTATCCATCATTTTGCCTCCATATAGAAGTAACGAGTGTCATGACTTTAGCTGCAAGGCTATTTGACTATTACTATTTATATAGCAGTTATTGTCAAATAATTCTTTTGCACTTTCATTCCATTTGTTCACTTCATAATATGTGTTGGAGAATTTGCTGTATTTGCTTAAGTTGCTTATTTGCTTAACTTCACTTCATCTTAGAAATATCTTCTGTATGGAGGTTCATCTTAATTTGCCTCATGTTTAAATGTTAAGTATTAATCTTGCATCAATGTAGTAAGTTGCTTTCTGAGCCACCGAGCGTGGTGGTGTAACGGATAGCGTTCTGGCCTCGCATTCGGGAGGACGGCGGTTCGAATCCCCGTCCGGGCATCCAGATTTGGGTTTTCCATGGTTTCCCCAAATCACTCCAGGTGAATGCCGGGATGCTTCCTTCAAAAAGGCCATGGCCGAATTCCTTCCCATTCCTTGCCCCCATCCTTTCCCGTCTCTAAAGACCACGTTGTTAAAAAGGGACGTTAAACTGTTAAAAAAAAAAAAAAAAAAAAAAAAAAAATGCTTTCTGAGCCCACCATAAAGTAGATAAGTAATTGAATATGTATAAGGTTAGGTTTTTTCAATAAATTAAGTGAACTGTATTTTACATTAATAAATTCTCAGGCTTCCAGCTGCGTATTCTGGGAAGTCTCTCCCCTCATTTTCAACTAAAGGTATGGTTGAGTAACTTTATGTGGTGCCAGGGAAACAGTGGACCCACTGTGATGATGTCGTCCACTCTTCTACTCCTTACCGAATTGAAGCCGTTTCAACATTTTGATGGCTTCATTCCAGGCTACACCAAGCTGGTATCCAGTTAACTAAGAATCAACTGTTCTGATCTCAGCAGTTTCTGCTAAACTGTTTTCCCAAAAATCTCTGACCCTGGCTAAAATTCTAGTTTTTTTTTCCTTCGGATTTTATTTAGGTCGCTCTTTGACACAGTGTTTAGACACAGTTGCATTCTCTTCTTGCCCCAGATGAACATTTCTTTCGTGTTCAACACACCGCTGCACGATGCATCGCTGCGTTTGTGTGATATCACACAAACACAGCGATGCTTCGCTGCATTTGTTTGATATCACAAGCTAATCACCAGGTGGTTCGTAATCCTAAGTTGTCCTTAATGCTGCCAAGTTTTTAATTTTTGCAGGTGGCCTGAACATTGTCTTGACCCCATGCCGAGTCAACAATCTACCTATTTTAGACCTAAGCACACTCACGAACGGAAGACGGGCAAGGCCTTTGGTATCAGTGGTTTCTTTGTTGATCTTCCTTCTTCCTAACTGCACAACTAATCTGCCCCTGATTGTAACCATTATTCATTAAAGTTATCTGGAGATAGTCCAATCAACCCACTATCTTTTTTACAGACTATCCGTGCTCTATGCACCAAGGTGGTTTTAACAGTGTTGCATTGAACAGGATGGTGACAGATATTGGTGTTTAAATATCGGTCAGTATGGGTAGGCTTGTGATAAATGGAATGTCCAAGTGAACCATATTTCATATTGTGCTTTCAATCAAATAATGCTCGTATTTTAATAATCCATGCAGCCTTGTTTGTTTTTCCATTGTGTTATCAGCTGGTAAGTAGTTGTCATATATTTTGGCAAGTCGGCCAACGCGATCTCTTTAAGCAAGTATCTTCTAAACATTATTACAGATAAACAATTCCAGTATGTTTGCACTGGAAACTAAAATTATGAAAAGCATTTTTTGAGCACCATACTGGAACTTCACTTATACTTGTCATAGTTTCATTCTTGTGATCTAAACTTGAGCCAGTGTTTCTAACCTCAATATTTATAAATTATGCAATCAATTCCTGGATGTGGTGATAAGTAGGGGCCTCAGCATAGTAAATGTTTGAGATTGGTAAGTTGGACAAATTGCAGCAACACCCCAGTTGCTTGCATAATTGATGTCATGTGTGGGATTTGTCAGGAAATATAACAAGTCCTTTACAAAAGAGCAACGATGAATTTAAAAATTCTTCTATTTAATTACATTTAAACTTCAATGCACAACAAACGAATGTATACAGTTTTATAAATGTCTATTCATTACAGAATTACCTTTTTCAGAGTGTGGAATTGTCTATTTTAAATACAATACTTTCTTCTTTTTCAGAGTTCCCGTTGGTACACTACTAGCTTTAGGAGCAACACACCATCATCTGATTGAAGAGAGGCAGAGAATGAAGGTTGGAATCATCCTGGAGACGGGGGAAGCCAGGTACGGCCGTTAGTAATGTGTCTTATGATCTTGTTGAGGCTAGAATCATTTATTTCTGGCAGACTTTTACATGCATTCTTCACGATCACATTTTAGGCTACTGCCTGTTACATTTGTTTTTAGAGATTTTCTAGAACACCATTGTGTTCTGCACTTTTTTGTTCCCGAATTCTATGTATTTTAGGAAGTCTTTCATTAATTCACACTTTAGTTCATAATTTGAATTCTTCCACAGCCTACCTACACATTTAACAGTTAACTGCCTTTGATGATAATTTGTTTCTTACTTTCATACTCTGAACCTGTCTGCTTAATGTACAACTTCTCGTCAGAGGTATAACCCAAACATGTGGCAATTCTTCAATTGTTTATATTTCTGAATCCTTGTCTGGGCATCCAGATTTGGGTTTTCCATGGTTTCCCAAATCACTCCAGGCAAATGCCGTGTTGCTTTCTTCAAAAGGCCATGGCCGGATTCCTTCCCATTCCTTGCCCCACATCCTTTCCCGTCTCTAAAGACCTCACTGTTAAGAGACATTAAGCAGTTAAAAAAAAAATATTTCTGTGCAATCATACCATCACCTATCCCATATGATGGTTCCCCTCTTTTTGCTTATTTAAATTTGTTAATGGGCACCTTTTTGTTCCGTGTAAAACCCACACAATAAACAATTGCACATGATGCATAAACATCACTGGTATATGTGCATCACTGATATAAGCCAATATGACTCGGATATTTGTTTAGCAATCTTTCATTGTAAAAATTATTCCTACGTCATTAACCTGAAATCTTTGTTTTTTGCCATAATGTTTTCAAGGAGAGATACAACTGGTACTCCTATTACTATATCTGTGTTACTGTTGCAGAGAGGTTCATCACATGTGTGTTCTCTTGGGTTACGGTGCAGATGCTATCTGCCCATATCTTGTTTTTGAGATGGCACGATCACTACGATATGAAGGTGTCTTGGATGCCAACCTCACTGATGAAATATTGTACGAGGTAAATAGTAAAGTGCAGTCTTTTGCAGGTTTTAAACCAAGTGATTAGACTAACTACATTTTAATTAGTAGAAATAATAATTACATAAATTTTGCTGACTGTTTCTTCATAACATTTTGGTTTTGGTGTTTGGCTTTGTGGATTGGTCTAGTATTTTAATTTTGATATTGTTTTCACGCTTATTATGGTTCATCATTTCAGAACTATTCCGAAGCAATGGATCGGGGAATAGCTAAAGTAATGGCTAAAATGGGGATTTCTACCCTACAATCATATAAGAGTGCTCAGATTTTTGAAGCAGTTGGAATTGCAGATGAAGTTATTGAAAAGTGCTTTAAGGTAAATTAAAAAATAATGTGAATTCAGTAATGGCCTGTTGATGATACTTACGTGAATACTGTATTCTTTTAGTGCTGTATGTTTTTGAGAGGCAGTTTACTGCTTCAAGAATTTAAGAATGAATGGATAGCAAGAGTTGACTCACAAATAATGGAAGACCGGATGCAGCTACAAAAGCCTAAAATGGATGAGCTATTATAGAAATTTACTTTGAGGTTTTGATTGTTTAACTATTTGTAAAAAGAGTAGAATTTTCATGATTGGAATTTGAGTGATGAATAAAAGGAAAGTTCGGAAAGTGTAAGTGTTACATAGAAAAAGGAGGTAAGCACATGTCGAAAGCTAAATTCTTTTAACAGTACAGAACTAAATCATGGGTACCTGTTTATCAGGTTTTTTTAAAATGAGTAATAATGTGAAATGAAGTTTTATATACTTGTAATGATACTGACTAAGCTTTATTTGAATAACAGAGCAATAATAGAAAATGAGATGTAAAAGCTTTACAATTTTTTGTGATTGTGCTGCACCTTCTGAGGTTCTGATAGTGGTTTTTAGATATACCATTGCTATGTGAATTATATTTATTTCTTTTTTTTTGTGAAAGAAGTATAAAGTTTTGCTTATCATTCTCAATAATTTGATGTATTCATTGCGTTTCAAATTTAAACTGGAATAGTACAAAATTCATTTTAATCACTTGGCACATCAAATAATATTCTTGTATCATAGAAACTGTTTACTCAAAGAACATTAATTAAATGTAGGTTATCCACACGTATTCAACTGAGGAGTTTTTTTTGTGTATATGTGTTATGTTGAGAATGGAGCAGATTTGTCTTCATTCTGTGGTGATAAAATTTGTGGCTAGCTTATCTATTCTGTTTACTGCAAAAAAAATATTGTTCTCAACAGTTGGCCTGTGTATGGTCTATTGCAAAGACCTGCATATTATTCAGCTGTTAACATTCATTAAGATGCACCTTATACAAATACTTCATTAATTTTAAACATTTTTGTAGGAAAATATGAAATTATTTTTACTTTTTGCAAATTCTATTAAAAACTTTGAGAGTTCTGCTGAAAAAGTTTGAAGGGTTTTTAAGTTCACGTCTGACTAAATTGCTGTAAAGCCGATTTTAAATTTTTTATTAATTGAAATGGATTTTATATTAATTTGGTAATTTTCATATTCATCTATTGTCCTTTACAGCCAGTATAACCTCAAACATTTTCATTGTTTGACCCATATTCTTCAGCATCTCCTGTGCTAAATTGCTGTAGTATTTGATGCCCTTATCCATAAAAGAAAACTTTACCAGTCGATTGTGGCTGAAATGAAGTGCTAATTTTTGGTTATGGTGTTGTCCTCTGTTCCATGACGTATTACTAAATCTTGACCAACATCCTTGTAGGCCTCATCACCAATGACTGTCTTGTTCCATACACTCCACTCTTTTCACCCACCTCTTATCTTCAAATGATTCCTATCCTAGTTCATTTGTCGATATTATTCTTCTTATAAGTTGTATATAGTTTCAAAGGAATCATATATTCAGATGATGCATTCTGAAGTATGTAGCCCTCTTCCATGTAGCGCGCCTGTCTGTTTCTAGCACTCTGAATCTATGCCTTAAGAGCTACAGGCTCACTGTAGTTTACATATTGCATTACAAAAAGAAAAGCAAATAAAGCAAAAATGACTTTATAATAACAGGTAACAATTATTTAGATTAGGGATGTGAGGTAGCTTCACCACCTGTGAGAATGATACCCGACCACTACACTGTCAAAAGTACTAAATCTCCTTCATTATCTCTTAAGAGTTAAAAAGCTTAATTCTAAAATCACATACTTAGTGACTTTCTTCTGTGATGTCATTGTTAGTACTGAGAAATAGGCATTATGGGGAGGGGAGGGGGGTGTGTATACTTTTTTTTGATGAAAAGGGGGACATCGTATGAATAACTTCAGAAACCTGATACACTCTTCACTAATTGACTTACTGATTCTGTCATTAATCAATGATGATTACTTTTAATTATTCTGCCCTTCAGTTGACAAGTTACTGTTGTTCGGTCGCCAGATGGTTTTACCTTCCACCAAAAATTAATGACTAATGCTTTGAATGGGTTAAATTGATCTATGAAATAACAGGGAAAAATCACTTTCCACTTCATATTTATTTCTCTGTGAGCTATATTACAATATTACAAGGAGATAAGGCACTATACTCATCCAAATATACTAAAGCACAAAGACTTTTTGACAATGATTGACTACTTGAAACTATAACTAACCAGCAAACTGCTTTACGAACCACAAACAAAACTTCCTACTCTGATTGACAACTGACTCCACAGATTTAAATAAGTGCCGTAGGAACACCCAGAACATCACAGAGTTCTGACAGTCAAAATCATACTAAAACAATTACAAGTTTTACAAAATCATTTATGATCATTAGAAAAAGCCTTAAAATGGAAATTAAAGCTATTTAAAGGTATTTACACACAAAATTATCAACATAAACCAGTCCAAACAACTGAGAATTGTCCTCCAAACATTTTGGCTCACATCGAAACTTACAATCAAAAACTTTTGATTAATGTTTCATACATAATACTCTCCTTGATTGTACTGCATATCATTTACATAGTTTCTCTCCATAAAACAATATTAATTTACATGATGAATATACATACACTTACAACTAATCACACGAAAAATATACTAATCCACAATTAATCGACTCCATCTTGCTATACACAATCCTTAAAATACAAGGACTGGCTATGGGGGCTGTTGTCAGTTGTGTTTAGGTGGGACTGAAGTGAACCAACACTTCATATTTATACCCCAGTAGTGTTAGTCAATTTTTTATCTATTTTTGTAATTCAACGTTTTGTATTATTTATATCCATATTTTACTTCTAACTGCTATTTTATGTTTAAAATCATGTTAGTAATTACCATTAGCCTTAATTTTGTTGCCAGTATGTTAGACTATTGATAACAGAAAATGAGTCAGGTGTATAGTGTGATTACTTGTCTCAAATTTTATGACTCTGAATGAGTTGTTGTCTTGTGGTTATCAGGGAACTCCGTCTCGTATTGGTGGCGTAACTTTTGAGGTACTTGCGAAAGAAGCGTATGAGAGGCACAACTTGGCGTACATGGGTCATGCGGCTGATATGTTGGTTCTCAGAAACCCAGGACTATACCACTGGCGCAGTGGAGGTGAAAAGCACATCAATGATCCCCTCAGCATAGCCAACTTACAGGTATTGAAACATTATAAACAGTTGCTGATTTTTTTTTGTATATGAAAGTCGCCTAGTTCATTGGATACTGAAAATGTATCTTGTTAGAATTATTTTAATTAAATATGTATTTCTGTATTGGAAATGATATAATCCAAATTTTAAGTGTGTAACACATGTATTGTATCATACATTGTTATTAACTGGAAATTGTGTTACAATTGGTTCTTGTTCAATGAAATAATATTCTACTATCTTCTGTCTTGGGAGGGTGTGTGTCGGAATGAAATAGATGTCACTGGTTGACTTGATCATTTGAGAGAACATCACATCTACTGTAAGCATCTTAGAATTTTAGTAAATTCTAGCCTCTCACCTTTAGGTTTAGGGGGAAAGCTTACTCTGTAGGAAAAGATAGTTTTCATTTCATGTATAGGTTATGGGAGTGAAGCTTTATATAGCATGAAGATACTGTAACCAAACACACTAAATAAACCCCTTTAGGAATAATAAAAGTATTCAAAAGTAAATAAAAGCCCTAAAGTAAACCTTCTATAAAAGAAAGAAAACATCAGTTTGGGAGGAAATAGGTTAAATCTCCCAAGTTCAATTTCAGATAATAAAGTTTGCCATAAGTTAACTTCACAGTTTCTAAACCAATTCGAGTGCAGTAAAGACTTTTAGTAGTTGCTAAATGCCGAATATAAACTTTGAATAATAATAAATAAACTTTAAATCAACTGAAAATTAAATAATCATCAGTAATCAAACTTTGTAATTATGAGCTTCTAACTGGGGAGCATTTTTGTCATTTTTAAATCAATTTACGAGCAAGAAAGTAACTCAATACTTAGTAAACCAACTACACTAATTTTCTGTAATAATATTAACACCTTTTACTAACCTTAAATATGATAATCCAAAATAATCCAGTTCAGCACACAAGAAATTTCTAATATTTGGCATTTCACTGTTTTTACACACTTTCGAACAAAATAAAGTAGTTTTGATGAAGTAATAATACAATTAAAATATAAATTCACTAAAATTTCGTAGTTTCTGAACGTTTAAATAATTTAAAACAATTTTTTAATACCTCGTCAGATGCACTTCACTTTTAACATTTTTTATCTCAAAATCCTAGAGAACTTTCGAAATAAAAAGTAGATTTCCGGGAAGACCTAAAAATCTGATATCACATAGAATAATTTCAAGTAATTCCACGTAATAGAACCGATTCTAGAGAGATCTTAAAATTTATTTCTCATTGCAAGCATGTGGTCAGTTTAGAAATTAATTACATCCGTTCAAAAGTAGATACAGAGATGAGATAACTTTCAGAACACGTACTTTAATTCAGAGAATCTCTTGGTAATTTTATATTTGCGATAAAAGTGATAGGAATAAAGTTATAAAATTAAAACTGAAATCGCACTTTGGTTACGTCGTAGTTAAACTTTCCCCGCACCAATCTTAATAAAAATTACACCTATAAACTCAGGAATTTTAGTAGAATACGGTGATAATAATATTATTTGCATAAATTGTGGCGTTGATAAAATGACGAAATATAGAAGTTTCTCGAACAATAGTAATTCCCCAGGGTAGGAAAATAGTTCACTCCTACGCTAAGATCTTTTAAACCAGATGCTTAAAGTTAATCACTAAATATTCATTATTTCACAATTAAATAAGTATAAACACTGTCACACCTAAAGTTTCGCATAATTGGTTAGTTACTGAGATATTTCCGATCTAAATCGTCTAGGTGGTAGCAGAAAGTTGTATTTTGGCTCTGACGTCAGCGAGGTTATAAATCAGAGGACGGGGAGATGACGCCATTCTGTCGGGGTTTGAACGTCGTACTGACAAGATGTTATAAGTGTGTGCGCTGGTGAGGTTGGTAGTTCTGGTTTGTGAGTTGGTACCACCGGGTCAGCCATTATGGAACTTTGGCTTTTGGGGCGTGGCGTTTATCAACATGAACTTTTAATTTTCGTCAGGGGTCGGTCGGTCTTTGTTTCTCTCCACAATCTGCAAATTGTTGGAACGATTGTTCGATATGCCTAATCAACTGTAAGAACGCTGTTTTGAACTTTGGATTTCATTTGAATAAACTTGAAGAATTTTTGGGAAAGTGAACTGTTTTATTTCCGTAGCTACTAAATTGCCTTTTCAATATTTGGGGTCTTCAAATATTGTGGCGACCTGAAGCGTTCTAGTTGAATATCCTGGCAACATGGTCAAAGCAAATTAACATTTTCAGTAAGTTTACATAGAACAGTGAAGTGCTATCAAGAGTTTAAGTTAAGGCACTTAGGCGATACTACAACCCCGGTATAGGTCTGGTTCCTTACACTACCAACTTTAATTTATGTTGGTCTACTGAAATGTATGCACAACTCATTTCATATGAACTAAATCTTAAAGACATTTATAACTACTGTCAAAAAATAAACCTGGAATTACAATAGCCGTTGTATTATTTAATTTCAATACAGGTGCAAAAATTAAGTTTTAAGGTTATTCTTTACAACAAATTGTGATATTTGAAGATGGATGTTTTTTGAAAAATATAAAATGAAAATTGGTTTTCTGATTGAGAAAACTCCATATTTATAGTTTTTCTTTCACAGTTCTGCTTTTGTCTTCAGCCTTTTTTCTTTAATAAAAATCTGCTAGTTATGTTTTAATCATCTACATTTTTTTTGGGTTGGTATCATTCTGTTCTTTTTGATAAGTTCACTTCTTACAATTACTCCTCTTTCATTCAGTTGAGAGTTGGTGTGGTACTTGTTTCCCACCAGCATCCAATTTTTCACAACACAATAGATATTCGATACACCCAACTTTATTTTTATTCCTGTGGCTTAATAGTTTTACTTGTTAGTTAATTCAATACATATTTCTAAAAGTCTTTGATATTTAATTTTTTTTACACCCTACTTTCATCTTCAAATAATTTTTCTTCCTTTGCTCTGGCCAAACATTTTTGCTTAGCAGCTTTTTTCCTGTTCCATTATGATTAGTTTTCAGTACAAGAAAAATCTTTAATGCTACTAGATACTTAATATTATATTCGCTTATTTTTATTGCCATAGGAAGCTGCAGTTAATAAAAATCGCAACGCTTATGACAAGTTCCGGGAATCTACGTTGGAGAGTGTGCGAGGGTGTACTCTACGTGGGCAACTGGAATTGGTTCCCTCTGATAACTCTATCGACATAAATCAAGTCGAACCTGCTTCAGAAATTGTGAAACGTTTTGCAACTGGTAGGTGTGAAAGAAAGGTGATTGTAACAAATATATTTGTGCAGTTGTAAGTAAAAATATAAAAGATACAAGATAAAAAATAAATGAAAATTTATGTTAACATTTTGAGACGGTTAATGCCACAAAAAATATTCCATACCATTCAGTAAGAGACCTTTTAGTCAAGTGTGATGGAAGCTGTTACAGCTGACTCAAAGCAGGAACAAAGTATTGAATAATTTCAATTACAGAAAACCTAATTTTTAACAAGAGTTATATAACTTGCAAGCAATTTTAAAAAATTGTTCATACTGAATTTGATTTGTATACAATCCCAGACATCTTGATTATAAAGTGCTTGCTGTTAAATGAATACTGATTTAGACGTTGTTGGATGTGCAGAATACATATAGTAAGTTAAGTCTGTTTCACAGTGCTATTTTACTTTTGCAGGTGCGATGAGTTTTGGAAGCATTTCACTTGAAGCACACACAACGCTGGCGATTGCAATGAACAAAGTAAAAGGCAAATCAAACACTGGAGAAGGAGGTATGTTGCTTCAATTTCTTGTAGTACTTAAGTCATAGTAACACACACTAGAAATTTGTTCAGTTAATTTGAATGTAGAAATGAAGAGGTTAGCACAGGATAGGAAAGGATGGAGGATTGCATCAAATCAGTTGAAAGACTGACAACAGCAAAAAAAAAAATAATAATTTTTGGTGCAAGTATCACACAGTTTACTTTCCTTAATCCTGTAACTGCGTTTGCTGATGTTATAACTGTTGAATCAGTGTGCTATAATTATGATATGTCATGCCAAGTTTTAGTACTGATAGTATTGTAATATACTTGCAGTACACACCTTGTGTATCAAATATAAAATGAACTCGATTTATTCTTAAATTTTCAACAGTTTTTGTTGATTATTTGAATAGATCAATTAGATGTAACAGTTAAATACAACTAAGATTCTTGAAGATTTATTTTAGTACAGAGAACTGTACCTGTAGTTTTATTTGGTTTTGATTTACTCTTTGTGGCTATTAGTATGTGTAACACTAAGAACCACACCAAGTGCTGTTTAATTTGAAGATACAGATTAACAGGTTACAAAGTGGTTATTTTCCCACTGAGTAGTTAGCCTGTCAAACTTTAATTGACAAGGTAGCTATGTATGCACTTTTATCCAACATTTTTTGGACAAAAATAACAATAATGCCATTAATTTAAAAACATTCTAAATAGTGTATCAGACTTTTCTCTGAAATTATCTAGACACATTGAAAACAAAACTTGTGTAGCTATCTCCAACAATATTCTGAAAAACTCTGCTAGGTGTTCATGGTGGATATTTTATCTACCAACAATAAAAATTTCAAAATCTGATTCTGGAATGCCAAACAAATAGTATATCCTTAAAAATAAATAACATTTTTAATTGTATTCAAAATCAAATGGTAATAATTTAAAATACACTGGAACTATTTGACATAAAAACACATACAATTTTTTCGTTAAATGTTTCTGCCTTTTCGCTGGTTTTCTGTCATATTCTTTGTGAGATGTGCTTATTTGAAAGAAAGGCTCCATCTATTGTTGGCTTAGCATAACTTCACAGTTTTGATATGGGGCTGGGGGAGGTGGGTGTGGATGTTTTGCAATCTGTTCGTGTAGCTTGTGTTCAAGGTGGTAATTGAAGTGCATGTATGTTTGTGAAATGTGAGACTATCTCAGCATTTGGCTTGGTGATGGTGGGGAAACCATCAAAAACCACAACCAGCATGGTTGTCAGGCCCAGAGTTTGAATCTAGGCTCGCTTCCAGTGAAGTGTTGCCTTGATGCCTGCAGCCACATTGATTTGCTTTATAATTTCGTGCCTGCCAAAGTGGTGAATACTAGAATCAAGTAACAGCAACCAGAAAATCTAATTTAAACACCTTAAACACGAAATTCAAAATATAGCATCATACATTGTCAAACCAACTGTAAGTAAGTACAAGAAATAAACATTCTTATTTAATTACTCAGATTTCATTGAAGGAAGGACAATGAGAGTAAGTGTTCCAATTTTCTTCTTGCTCACTAAACATAGAAATGATTGCACCTATCCTCTCCAAGTTCTAATGACCTTAACATTAATTAGTCATAAAACAAAAAATTATGATAAGAAGATTCTGAATCGATTGGCCCATCTGAGATTGCATTGATGAATACCAAACACCTACTGGGTAAAGAGCTACAGAAACTCAAGTTACCATGATATGCGTTCTTGAATGAAACGGGCTCAAATAAATAAATTAAAATCTAACAATATAATTTTGACTAGGGAAAATGATGCTTTCTAATAAGTTTCATGACTGGATTGTTTAAATTCTCCTATATTGAACTAAACTCTTTGTCACAACTTACCCCCTACAATCTGTATGTTCAATTACCTGCTTCATAGATTCTAATATTTCTTTCCCTCAACAGTTTGCATTTATCCACTCCATCCTTAGCAAATTAACCAATCCCACATTTATTGAAAAGAGGGAAGAACAAAGAAAATCTGTTATTTCTTAAAAGGAAGAACGTGGAAAGTAGGTACGTGCCCTACTCAAGCTTCTAACATTCCCCACTCCAACATTTGGAATGTTTCTATCTGTTCTAATGACTGCTTTCCACCTGGGAAGCAGCGACCATTTCATATATACTTTTAGAGACTTAAATGATGTTGGGATTACCCTACCGAGCATGGTGGGTGAGTGGTTAGTGCTCTGGCCTCGCATTTGGGAGGACGGTGGTTTGAATCCCTGTCTGGGCATCCAGAATTGGGTTTTCCATGGTTTCCCCAAATCACTCCAGGTGAATGCTGGATGCTTCCTTTACAAGGCTATGGCTAAATTCCTTCCCATTTCTTGCCCCCAGTCCCATCCCGCCTCTAATGACCTTGATGTCGACAAGACGTAAAGTCATTAGTAAAAAATAAAAATAAATAAAAATACCCTATGTCTTTAATTCAGTGGTGTCTGAGTGCCTTCTGCATCTGCATGCTGTTGATTATTTGCGATACGTTTGCCTGTAGGAGCATTTCCCAACACAAGTGGCAAGAGAGTGTACTGAGCCACTCCTAGCTCTTCTGCCCTCTTTTCAGGAGGCCATTGCCAAACAGTGGGCGGCCCCTTATACTGCGAACCATTCAGTTGACAGAACCTCATCGGCGTGAACATGGTGCACCACATGAAGTTGCCATTTTGTTGGAAGGGGTTAACGGAAACCTGCTCCATCATCGGACATCCTACTTGCACCACAACACACCTCATATCCACACAAATGCTTCCACTGTACTAGTCTAAATAATAGGCCTCACTACCAACCCAATCATCATCAGAACGGTGTATACCAGCAATGTATCCCATCTGACGGAATAACGTGCTAGTTCCACAAGTTGAACAATTTCAACAGTTGTTTTACAGTTAGGATCATCAGTTTTCCTTGACCCCACAACCTCCGGCGAACTCTGTAAATGGGAACTGGTCTAGTAGAGTATCCTTGACACCAGACATGCTTCAGGCCTCAACCTCCAGTAAGTCCCTCCCAGTAGACACATCACTTGTTACTGTCCACATTTGATTGATCTTGTAGTGTATATTTCTTTACTAAAGTTTTTAAATATTTATATCCGCATACATGAATTATGTTGGTAATATTACCTCACTTACAACAACAATATATCTGGAGCATTGGGTATTGATTTATACTGCCCCCCCTTCCACCACCACCACCACCACCACCACCACCACCACCTATTCTGGCCATGGGATGCTGTGTGGATCCTCCATTCACCAAGTGTCTCACCTTCTTACAAAAATAAGGTTAACTACCGAAATATTGCATTACTCGTGTTTGTCTTTTTTAGTTTTTCGTTCCCAGTGGCCATAATCTGTGGTAAGTGTTGGGTCTTATTTCCCTTCTCCATCCTACATAAATAAAGCTGCTATGGAGTGGATGAATGCAGCATTTGGGTAGGAGAATAACCATTGCTTACCAAAGTTGAAGATTGCCACCGTTTCAAAACGCATACAGACATGTACACTCGCATAGAGCATTGAAAATTATGGGCTGTATCCCTTTATCAACAATAGAGTGAGGTAGCTGCATGATGGAGGCTGTCATGTAGGTGCCTCACTCTTTTGTTTCAGGGTTATGAGCCTAAAAATATCAAGCTGTATACGAGTACACGATTTTTCATGTTTTGACACAGCAGCAACCTTTGGTAAGTGGTGGTTATTCTCCTATCCAAATGTCTATGTATCAGCTTTATAATGCTTTTGTTTACTAATAATATATATAGGTAATATACTTATGATCTAGATAACATAATTGTCTTAAAATTTTTAGGGGAGGATGCAGATCGTTACTTAGATCAGGATCCTGACAACAACAAGCGGTCGGCCATCAAACAAGTGGCTAGTGGACGTTTTGGTGTGACTAGTTCTTACTTGGCTCATGCTGATGATCTGCAGATCAAAATGGCCCAAGGAGCCAAACCTGGGGAAGGAGGAGAATTACCAGGCTACAAGGTGACATTCTATAGTCATTTTAAAAATAGGCAGACTTAATAAAAGAGAGATTAACTTATCAATATTAATGAAACTATAGTAACATTAAAACTTGAGTTTAACTCTAAAAGTTTCATAAGCCCATACTTTCTGGTATGAAAATACAATGTAAACCAATAGCTTTTTGAAGTGTGACTCTGCACAAATCATGTTTGCAGAATAGTTTTAGCATTTACAAAAATGTTAAGAGATATTGCCCAAGAATGTGAGGTGTTCCTTATTGTCCATTCCAAGCTTCTTTAAATTAAGATGATTCATTCAGTCAATGCTTAAGTGTGCAGGGTTTACAATGGCATAAGGCACACATTGTTCTAACTATCCTTACTGAGTTTTGAATGTTTTATGTAGAATAAGTTACTACATACAAATTCATTTCAGGTTACAAAAGATATTGCAAAAACACGTCACTCAGTTCCTGGAGTTGGCTTGATATCGCCACCTCCCCATCATGACATTTACTCAATTGAAGATCTGGCAGAATTGATATACGATCTCAAATGTGCCAATCCGAATTCACGAATTTCTGTCAAGCTTGTCTCTGAGGTTGGAGTTGGTGTTGTTGCATCTGGAGTAGCTAAGGTAATTTCCAGTCATTTTGAGAAGTCTCATGCGATCATAATTATTCTTAAATTTGATTATGTTAGTTTCATTTTAAATTTAATTATTGTAGTTTCTGTGGAAGTGTGTGAATACAAATTAATTTCTTTTGTTTTCCTGTCCATTTCTGATTGCAAATAAGTACTGACAAAATGTAATTTCTTTTAATTGCCACCAGTAGCAGTTAGCAGTGAAAGCATTGTAAACAAAGCTGAATTTAAAAGTGGTACAAAAATAATGGGGAAAAAACTAGAAAACCCATGGTGACACACATTTATCAGCATTACTTTTAACTGAATGACAATATTGAAGGTTATTCCAGATTTTGATATCAAGCGGTCGTCATATAATCTTGATGTTTATTTATGGAACTATTACGGAATTTTTGAAAATGTTCATTTGTTGTTCTTAATTTATACATTGCAACAGAAAACATATTTGTTCTGAAATCACTTTTGTGAATTGTTTTGATCTAACAAAAAAGATCAAAGCTTAATAATCTCAGCTACATTGTAAAGTTTCTCACAAAATATGTTGATTCTTACTGTATAAGAAGTAATTTATGCTGTTATTTCGTTGGCATAAAATGTATAACATGTAGCATATCAGATATGATACAAAGAATGAATATTTTTCTAAATTTGTTGTATCTTTTTGAGTGTATTCTTTCAGTACATACAGGAATTTCTGTGCCAGTTCTCATACCACGAATTTTCTAATTATTGCGAATAATTGTGTTAGTTTAAAGATGATGCTCTACCAAACTAATACCGACAATTAACTTCTGTCAGTCAGTTGAATTTTTTTTTTATGGCCTCACATTCAACAGAACACAGGCTCAAATGCCTGTCCCCTTGTAGAGATTTAGTGTTTCCATGGTTTCCCCAAATCACACCAGGCAAATGCTGGGATGGTTCCTTCATGAGGCCATAGCCGAATTTCGTTCTGCTCCATGTCCCTAGTATTTTCTCACATCTAATCACCTATGTCAACAAGGTGTAAATCCAGAAAGAAAAGAAAAAAATAATTATTACAGATTCTTAAAGAGCAAGTTTTTTTTTAAATCTGTTTATCCCCCTATTTTCAATGTAATATATATTTTGTTTTCAGGGTAAAGCAGAGCACATTGTGATATCAGGTCATGATGGTGGAACTGGTGCCAGTTCCTGGACAGGAATAAAGAATGCAGGTCTTCCGTGGGAACTTGGTATTGCTGAGACACACCAGGTGTTGGTTCTAAACAACTTGCGTTCACGAGTTGTAATTCAGGCAGATGGCCAAATACGCACAGGTTAATAATATTCTGTTGAAGCAATATGCTAAAAAAAAAACACACACACACTTTTTTCTCTCAACATTTTGAGAAGTTTCACAATAATTGGTGATGTTTGTAATTTGACTTAACATTAGGTGGAAGATTACTTAATTTGTTTGGTAGTATCAATGTGTTATACTTTCGGCTTTGAAATGCATATCATTTTGCTTCTAGGTTTTGATGTTGTTGTTGCTGCATTGTTGGGTGCAGATGAGTTTGGATTTAGCACAGCTCCACTGATTGCAATGGGTTGTACAATGATGAGGAAGTGCCATCTGAACACTTGTCCTGTCGGTATTGCGACCCAAGATCCCGTGCTTCGCAAAAAGTTTGCAGGCAAACCTGAACACGTCATCAACTACCTCTTCATGCTGGCAGAAGAGGTAAATCCTCTGCAGTTCTTGAGTTAATAGCAGTAATGTTGTATTTTATCTGTGCTAAGCTTGTGTAGAATTTGATGCCTTGATATTCATAATGTTAGTATCTTGTGTCTAATGTCAGACTGAATGTTATTTTGATGCCAGCAATTTGATTTTTTTACTTCAGAGATACGAGGGTCAGTCAAAAAGTAATGCCTCCTATTTTTTTTTTCTACGTTTAATTGTCAGGAAATTTAAATGCAATTACATAGGTTGAAAACCACAACATTGAGGATCATTTTGTCATTTTTCAATGTAATCTCCGCCCATCTCTACAGTTTTGGTCCATCTTTGAACAAGGGCATGTATCCCAGCACGGTAAAAATCACAGCTCTGCTTCGTAAGCCATTGACGCACGGATGTTTTGACGGCCTCCTCATCTTCAAAATGAATCCCACGATGAGCTTCTTTTAGTGGCCCGAACAGATGGAAGTCTGATGGTGCCAGGTCAGGGCTGTATGGGGGATGAAGCAAAACTTCCCATCCAATTTTGACAATCTCGTCAGAGGTGTGACGACTGGTGTGTGGTCTTGCATTGTCATGCAAAAGAAGAACATCTGCCATTGATTTTGTTGGGCGAACTCGCTGAAGACGTGCTTTAAGTTTTTTGAGGGTTGTGACGTATTGAACAGAATTTATTGTGCATCCCTGCTCCAAAAAATCAACCAGAATCACACCCTCTGTATCCCAGAAAACTGTTGCCATAACTTTCCCTGCCGATCGCACAGTTTTGAATTTTTTCTTCCTCGGCGAGCTTGTGTGACGCCACTCCATTGACTGCCTCTTTGATTCGGGTTCAAAAAAATGCACCCATGTTTCGTCCCCGGTCACAATTTTTTTCAGAAACTCATCTCCCTCCAAACGGAAGCGCTGCAAGTGTTGGGAGGCTATTGTTTTCCTTGCCTCTTTATTCTGATCGGTTAACATTCTTGGAACCCACCGTGCACAAACTTTTGAGTACCCCAATTGTTTAATAATCGTGATCACACTGCCTTTACTAAGAGAAATAATGCGACACACTTCATCTGCAGTCACCCGACGGTCACCACGAATGATGTCATCAACTTGCTGAATGTTGTGTGGAGTCACTGCACTCACCGGCCTGCCGCTCCGCTTTTCGTCAGTCAACGGTGTTTGCCCTTCAGCTTCCTTACAACGACGAACCCATCGTCTAACAGTGCTGACATCCACTGTCACAACACCATACACCTTCTTCAGTCTTTCATGAATGCGTATGGGCGTTTCACCTTCTGCATTCAAGAATTCAATCACACAACGCTGTCTCAAACGAGCATCGATGTCGGCCATCTTACAAACTTCTGCTGTGCTGCCACCTGTTGACACAGAAAGTTACTACGGCAGTGGATTGCAGAAGAAGGTTTGAGGAATGGTGCCAAATTCAAATTTTTCACTTAACTTAATTTTTTTAAGTAGAAAAAAAATAGGAGGCATTACTTTTTGACTGACCCTCATATTATGAGAAACTTGCACTTATAACATATCTATAAGCTTGTCAAAAACATTTAGGGATAGCTTTAATCCAGAGAACAAGTACGGAAAAACATTTTATCTTCCAAGGAGGTTGCTATAGTAAATGCCAAACCTGGATGCTGGTTATGGTATATTTACTGATAATTTATATCAAATTGTACTTTTTTTTCAACTATAAATTGGAAAAAATAAAGTGAAATGGCATCCTGTTACATTAGTAATTTACTAGAGCTGAATCAATGTTTTGTAAAGTGTACACACACACACACACACACACACACACACACACACACCCCTTAGTCTTGTGTTCTTTTGTATTTTTACACAAGAGCGTTATGAAGGTGGTAATATGAAACATGGTTGTAATGTGAAACACAATAGTATTTGCAGACTACTAATGCCATCTGGCAGCAGCTTCAGTTATGGTAATTGTAATGATCTATTTCCAATATTAGAGGTGGCAGAGATCAGTATCACGTTGTTTTATAACTGTGAGTGGACGCACTTTGTTTTACAACCTCCAAAAGTTTTTCCAAGATTAGATTCAAGTATTTTTTCTGCTTCCTTCATTTATAAATTAGCATACGGTTTCTACTCTACGATTTAGGAATAGAGTTAAACCTACAAATGATGGTTTTAGTTCCTTGAAATTGTTTATCAAAATCTAGTATCATTGATCAGTTTCGAAAATGGCATTGGGTGGAAATATGAAACATGCTGTTTCATTTTACAATCGCTCTTTTGTTTTGGACGGAAATTATTTTCATAACAGGATTATAGATGTCATAATAAAAACAAAAGATAATCATGTGACCATCCTCTGCCTTCCACCTCGTACTATACATATACTACAGCGACTTTTGTTCATAAAGAACTATAAACAGCTGTGAAATGTAATTGTGGTTATAGTTCATAAAAACAACTTTACTACAAAGCCACATTTCGGAACTCTACATTCTTTCATTTTTACACTTTAAATTGTGATTTTCTACCAGGTTATGTCAAAATATAATTTAATAATTTCATTAATAAAAATTTAAACCGATAACGTTTGTTTTACAATTAATTTAAATCTCTTTCATATTACCACCCCACTTAAAAATGCTCATGATTTACAGCAAGTTAAAAAATCTATTGTAATTATTGAATGCATTTATTTTTCATCACAATTATTATTGATACTTAATAATAGATGTATAAACTAACACAGGTAACATTTTTTATGGAACGGCCACATTTAAAATTCAGTATTTTGCTTTAAACGAAAAAGTGTTCCATAATATCACCACTTCCCCTATAACTAAGCCATGATATTAAAAAAGAAACATGAATAGAAATTTGCTAAGGTACAGTATTGATATACAGTACAAAATCAGTCCCACCTTAAGTTATATATGCAACATGGAATTGCACTTCTTTCATCTGAATACTTTCCACCCCTGCAATTGGTTCTTAAGATAGGAAACTTTGAGAACTGATTTTTTTTTTTTTTGGCCCTGCCACAAGTATAATCTCTTTCAATTCATGTTATATTTTAATTTTGGTTATTTTGTAATTTTTTTGCAGTCTTTGTGAAATTCCATCAACACTTAATTTTGAATAGCAATTGATGCCTTGCATTGCAAACAAGAAAGCAAAAACCTTTTAGGATTATAAAAAGATTCAGTAGTAGTATTTTTATTCCTATCTTAAATTTAAAAAAGGCAATGTTTCCATGATATTGTTATTAGTACTTTCACAATAAATACTAAATGTGTATGTATACATTTAGTTTTTTCATCTGTTTAATTATGGAAATAATTCAAAACAGTTCTCTTCAGTTATAATTTCAAGTGACTGACACACTGTTAAAGGGAGGTAGTCTTTGGCTCTTATTATTGTTAACATAAAGCTTCAAAGATACATTTGTTTAATCAACTCCTTTCAGATCCGAGAACATATGGCAAAGCTAGGTATCCACAAATTCCAGGATTTAGTTGGTCGCACTGATCTTCTACGGGTTTGTGATTGTGGCAACCCCAAGGCTAAGATGTTGAACTTTGGTCTCATCTTAAAGAATGCTTTACACATGCGTCCTGGAGTTAATATTGTGGCAGCATCAGAGACTCAGGTGAGTAGTTTCTAGGTTAATTGAATTATATGGGCCTGTTTAGTGCAATGGTATCACATTTCTGATTTTAGGGTGGTGACAAATTTTGCACAGTTTGGTTCTGAGAGATAGAAGAGTAGTGATGTGAGTTGCAAGATCAGTTTAGTCACAATGTCTCTTATCAGGGTTGCCTTTTAAGTTCTTACGAATTAGGTGGCACTATTGATATGTGATATTTCTATTTTTACAAAATTTGTTATTTTATTGTGATAAGATTTGTTTGTCCTTGAAACAGCGGTAGCTCAGAAATTTTCCAAGTAGATTGTTTTTAAAGATTTTCTTTTTAAGTGTTGCAAAAAAAATAAAAAAAAAAAAAATTGATTTGTATAACTTTGGTGTGTTCATGCTAATGAAATTTGTGAAGGGTGACAAAATTGGTCGTTCCAGAGAACATTAATGCTGTTTGCAGATTTATGTATGAGGATCAGCAATTGCCATGAGATGGGCATCCGTAGACATAACATTTGATTTCGAATGAATATTTAGCTGTGAAAAGGATTTGTTACCAAATGGATTCTGCATAATTTGAGCGAAGTTCAAAAACATTCTTGTCATTTGGGCTAGCTAGATGCTCAAAAAATTTGACCATGTAAGTTGGATTTAATCGTTCAAGCTGAAAACTAAGCAATGCTCACCTGATTTAGATGTTGCATGATGATCGAACTCCAACAAAAGTAGTTCATTTGTGAAGAATTTCCAAGAAAATGATTGTTTCTTTGATACGTTGTAACCATTACTTTAGAGTTTCAAAGAAGTGTAGGTGCTGAATTTTATGCAATAATTTTTTTGCTTCAACTTATTTATGCAATCAGGAAAAATGACTGAAAAAATCACATCATTGTTAATCATGACTGTACCAGTTGTCACACAGCATGTAAAAAAAAAAAAAATAATAATAATTTGATCGAGAAAAAAATCAAATTAATGTCTCATTGGTTGTATTTATCTGATTTATCACCTAACACCCGTCTGTTTCCAAATGTCAATTTAAAAAACGGGCAAAGACGGTGAGTTTTCACCACTTCAGGAAGCTGTTGAATCAATTTCAAACCAGTTTTTGACAAATCAGAGTGGAAAAAATGTTTCGAGAATTGGCTTGAACACTTATAAGTGTTTCTGTCCTAAAGGTGAATATTTTGAGAACAATGAAATGATTTTTACCAAAAAAAATTTCTTTAATTGTTTTTATAAACACTGTAAAGGAAATCGTGAATTAGTGTAAAAGCTAATGCTCTCATTTAATAACTTGAAATACCTAACTTACAGATGCAAATTAATAAATTAGAAGTGTTAAGAAACCTGGTATTAAAATTCATGCCACTGCGTGAATAATGGATATTTTAGGTAGAAAAATTATAATCAATCTTAGAAAAAAAGTCCCATGTTCCTTTATATAGTTTAAAATATTTTTTTTTCATGTAATGCCATTTTAAAATCTATTTTGTCATTAATATCTGTATTAGGACTTTGGACTGGAGAAGAGACTCGATAATAAACTAATTGAAGCAGCAGCACCGGTGTTGGCTGGAACAAAGTCGCGAGTCGACATCGAGATGACCATACGAAATGAGGACCGTGCATTTGCTTCAACACTCAGCTATCACATTTCAATGTAAGTGTATACGAGCCTTTTTTTTGGTGTAGTATCTGCGATGCTTGAAATTTAGCATCTTGGTGTTACTCAAGGCAGTTGTAATTAAAATAGTAGAAGCATTGTGGACTGAAGTGTTTATAGTATACTGATTGTAATAATTTATTCTACTGTTTGTGGAAATTGCAACATCCTGACAGAATATTCTGAATAACTGCAGAATCGGAGTATGTGTAGAACTATGGGACCATAATAAGTGATTAAGATTAGAGAGAGTTGGCATGCACGTACCCCACTGCACCCTCTTTTGTGTTGCCAGACTGGTCAAAGTTATGTTGTGCTTCAGCGGTGCAGAGAGTTCAGATGAAGTAGAAAAGTACAAGAGACTCGTATTGTGTCACATCAACATAAGGGTGCAACATAAGCTTGGGAGCGAGTTCGAATGTGGCAGATTGATAGGTCTCCGGGAAATGGGTTTGTGGAATCATGACATAATGACTCTTACAGGTGATACTGCTAAGATAGTGATGCATGTGTGGATCTAGTGGATAGAAGAGAAACTGACAAGCAAACACTGAAGCCTACAATGTGTCCATAGTGAGGGATGAGTGCCACATAGTCGACACGGCCATAACCAACAGAACAACTTTGTTCACAGTTGCTTGATGTTGAATCACTGCAGTGGGTGTGGACATGTCTGCGTCGATAGTTCAACGCCACTGCTGAGGTGACGCATGACATGCCATTGCATCGACTTCTATTGACCAGAACGTCTCAGAGTTCAATGGGTACGTGAACACCATTGCTGACATGATGAGTGGTAAATTGTATTGTTTAGTGACAAGTCCCACTTCAACTGATCCTATAGTGATGGCTGTGTGTTAGATGTTACTGGGGTGAATGGTATGGGTGCTGTTGGCAACATGATGCCATCTCACCTCCTACACGTTGAGGGTGATCTGAACAGCAACTACTACCTTGGGGAGATTTTAGAGACCAATGCATTGACCCTCCTCCACATGCCATAATTTATCAGGACAATGCCTGGCCACATGTGGCGAGGAACGTGCCAGCTGTCTTTGAACAATGACTGGTACAATTGATTCCCAGGCCTTAATGTTTGCCTGACTTCTCATTTGTTGATCGTGTATTGCGTATGGTTGGTCAGCAACTTGTTTTGGTCCACCTGCAACCAGTGATGTTGATTTGTGGATACGCCCACATATCGTATGGCAGTGTGTTCCCCAGCAATACATCCAGGCTCTTTGATTCCGTGCCATTACATCTAGAGACTCTGATTGAAGCATGTGACAACTTCACGCCCTACTGAATTTTCGAGATCAAAGTGCATGTATAACTCTGCATTCTAATCATTTATGTATCGTCATGTTCCTAATCTGTGGAATAAATTTAACTGTAACTACATGTCTCCTTGGTGTTACAGTTTTCACAAACTGTAGTGTTTGGCTCTAATGAATGTTGTTTGCAGATACACTATACCTCATCCTCTATTAAAGAAGGGCCTGTCTCCACTAGAAGTTAGTGGTTTTTAGGTAGCAATAACTTAAGAGACCACTACTGTCAATCAATTATGATCTTATCATAAAAGTTCTGAGTAGCTCATATAGCATATTGAAGTAATTATGGGTGTCCTAATTGACTTGTTTTTCAAAACACAATCTGACAATACACCTGTAATGACTTGATTGTAACCATATATGATGAAATTGTCAATTCTAAGAGCTCGTATATTTACTCTCCAGAAGTCGCCCACTATGCCTGTCCTAGTTTTTGGGTGTGTTCGGTGGTTTAATTGAATATCTAAAGATTGTGTGAGAAATTTAGAGTGGGAAATGAATAATTTTTGTAGCTTGATTTTTTTTAAAAATAATAATTATGCTCTAAAGTGGTATGAACTGTCATTGGGATAAATAAATTAAAAGAAATAAGGGATTTAGAGATAAATACCATATGAGGAAGCACCAAACTCAAAGATAATTGTGCAGGATATAATATATACCTGTTCATACAGTATGGGTTTTCATCATTTAAAATAAAAAATCCTAATCGAGACTAAGGAATATTCAAATATCATATTTATATCATGCATATGAATAGCTGCAAATATTATTCCAGTTACAATTAGTGAGGAGGTGCTTTAAAGAAATAACTGCAAGAAAAACAATAATTAAATAATAATAAAAAATAACAAGAAATGTTCCAGCATAAGCCAATTATTCCTACTTCACAGGTTGCACTAAAAAGTTACTGGCAAGTTATCAAACGAATACAATAAGTGTTCCAGATTTGGGTTTTCCGTGCTTTCTCCAGATCACTCCTGGCAAATGCTGGGATGCTTCCTTTAAAAAGGCCATGGCCGAATTCCTTCACATTCAGCGTGCCCATTCTTTCCTGCCTCTAATGACCTTGATGTTGATGAGGTGTATAACCATAAAAAAAAGAGTCCAAAGCAATAAGTGTTAATGATTTTGCGTGTAGATGGTTAGTCTTTTATAATATTTTTCACTATAAAACTTCAATTTTTCTGTATTGAATGGTTCGGAGATGACTATATTATTTTGAATGAGTTACGTCTTTTAAAATACATATTTTACTACTTCATTACAAATGCTGGGTGGTCACTTAATGTTTTTTCAATAAAGATAAATAATAAAATTAAAATAAAATTAAGGAATTCCTTGCAATAACAATATAAAATTTAGTTTCTATGCTATCTAGATGGCAGTGCATCATAGTATAAAATGCTGATATTTTAACACATACTTTTGTCATATTGTAGGGCAGAGCTGCACTACCTTGTGTTCCATACAATTTACTAATCAAAACTAACCTTCCATCTGGAACATTTGGAAGCATCCTGGAAGTTTCAGCTGCTCTGGCCAATGAGGTGATTACAGCCTTTGGGCAGCTTGGTGAGGGTCTTAATATGAGATGTTCTCTTTGTAACAAAGAATACCATGCGTCAGGTGGCCTTAGACCTCTGTCCTTGTTGATGTTACCAGGGTGTCTGGCACGAGGTAATGGCGCGTTTTTAACCTTCTTTCTAAAGTTGTCTAATATTATGAAAGTTGACTACCTGATTGGTTGTTGATGAATACTACGCAATGGCCAACTTGATTGCATCATTTTACTGGTGATGACAGATTTGTTTTCATAACATGCTGTCTACCATGTGGCCAGTCTCTCCAACATAGATTAATCTACAACTGTGAGGAATCTCATAAGTGATAAACACAGATTGTAGAGGGGATAGTCTCACTTTAACCAAGGAGGTGCTGTACCTTGATGTCGACATTACTCAACAGGTTACCATTCGGGAACCATCAGAAATGTTAAGTACAGATTTCAATCTCCTTCACATGTGTTGAAGGGTAAACAGCATATATGTCTGTCGTATAGTTATTTCTCAAAATTTTTGAGATATTCGCATGCAAATAAAAGAAAATTCTGTCAGGTATATAGCTAATTATTGCCCCATCTTACCAAATGGTGGTGTGGTATATGGGATAGGATGTTAGTTTCACAATTTTCTGGCCAGAGTTCAAATCCCTGCAGAATCAAGTATTTTTATTTACTTTTATCTTCAGAAATTGTCAAGCTTGACTTACTTATTCTGTTTAAACTTCATTTACATACTTTTATTGTATGAAATAATATTTAAAACAAATCATATTACCTACAATTCAGCGTTATTTTCTTTCATAATGATTTCACTAATCTAACGACAGATTATATTTTCACAACACAAATCGGCTGCACCCTCTTTAAAATTTCATTGCAATCATACGTCAGGAAAGTCTCCATTCTTACATTATTTTTTCACTTTTTGTTAAGTTTTTCAGTGCGTTTTCAATTGAAATTGTTACTATCATTTAATTTATTACATCTTGGTCATTTTTTTACTTGTATATCATCAAGAGGTATTTTAAACAAAATACGGAGCATTGGGAAGATAGTTTTTTCTTTCTTTCTTCTACACTCAATTTGTTCCAAGAACAGTCATGTGAAAATGGTTAAAAATAAAATAGTAGGCCTAACCGTGATGAAAAATAGAGCTCAACAAGGAAATGGAAGAACAAGTGCCAAATGATTATAAACATTGCAAAATTCTTGTCAGATTCCAGTTTACTAGCAGATTTGCCTCCTGACTTAATTTCTTTGGGTGTGGGGGAGGCATATTAGAAGCCATTGTTGATATATCGGCCGAAATTACGTTTGGTGTATCTGTTATAAGCAATTTGATTTGTTTTAAATTTTATTTTGTGCAATAAAAGTGTGTAAATGAAGTTTTTTAAAAAATAAATAAGTCAAAGATAAGATAAAAATATTTGATTCTGCAGGGATTTGAACTTGCTTCAGAAAATTATGAAACTAACACCCTGTCCCATAGACCACGCTGCCATTTGATAAGACGGGGCAATAATTATCTATATACCTGGCATTAGAATTTTTTTGTTTATTTGCATGCAAATATCTCAAAAACTAGGGTGCATTTTGAGAAATGACTAAACCAGAAACATATATACTGTGTACCCTTCAACATATATGAAAGAGATTGAATCATGGGCACCGGGAGGGGGGTGCAAGGGGGTGCAGTTGCACCCCCCTGACATCCCAGGTCACCGTCTGGGCAGTAGTAGAGCTAAAAAAAAAGGTCGCCCAGCCCGGAAATTTTTGGGCCGATGGGGGGGGGGGGGGGGGCACCAATGCAGCCCTGGTGCACCACCCTAGAAGCAATCCTGCCGGCGCCCATGGATTGAATCCATTCTTAACATGTCTGATGGTCTCCACGTGAGAGACAGCCAGTTTTGTGTGGTCAGATTGTATTTTATTGGAGGCTTGTTGTTTGAGATTCCTTGCAGTTGTAGTAGGTTAGTCTAAAATGAACAAACTGGCTGTACAGTAGACAACAGGTTATGAGAACATGTCCACTACAAGTAAAAAAATACAGCCAATTCAGACCATGTGTGACATTCATCTACAACCAGCTAATCCATTGACTTACAAAATAGAAAACTTCTATTGAAAGAATATCAATTGTAGCCAATGTGTAAACCTATGCTAGAGACTGCCAAACTCCCTAAATACATGATGTGTACAAGGACAGTGGCTTAAAGCTTCTTGATGTGTGTTATACTTTGCTATGCAGAGTACAGCTCACACCTCTACCCCAATAAAATTGCTTGGGCTACGTGACAGATTCAGACTGGCTACACTACAGTTGGTTGAAAGTTCCAGACAAGGAATTAGTTGTATTTTGTAGAGCCTGTAGAACACAGTGCAGTGCAGTTCTTTCCTAGATTAAGGCCAAATCATGTCATCTGATTTGTCAAAATTTTGGTGTGTTCTTGTGAGACCAAAGCAATTGCAGTTTACCATGCTGGCAACACATTAGTATTCACCAGTGATGTTATTTCTCACTTGTGCATTCATTGTAATTGCTGGATTTATTCTGGAAAATAATTGTTTTTCTGTTTATTTATTAGGAAACATGGTGATGATGGTCTCCCAGAACACAGTATTAATGTGAAGCTTACAGGGTCTGCCGGCCAGAGCTTCTGTGCTTTTATGACAAAGGGTGTGCATGTCACCTTAGAGGGAGATGCTAATGACTATGTAGGCAAGGTGAGTTTATCAGTTGCATTAACAAAATATGATTTGTAATATTGTTTAATGCTGCAATGCAATCATCATGTGTCTACTTGTGAATCCATCTAAGATGGATTCATATCTGAAGGAGGTGACTTAGATATCAAAATATTTTGCTTTTACATCAAAAAATTTTCACCTATGAAGATAAATACAATAATTGCTTTTTCTCAAAATACAGCTAAAACACACAGTTTTATATATGTAGATGGAAATGAATAAGAAATTAATTGGAATGTGCCACACAGGTATAAAAATAAATTCCAACCATAAACCCTTAAAGTTCTGAGATGTAATTATTAAAGTAGCTAATAACTGGAAGTCAAGCTACAAAGTAAATTTCTTATTCTGATGCACTATAAATATGGCAACTACATTTATAAGTACCACTTGTCTTAATCTGTACCCAAGTGGTCCTAGATATGAGGACAAGTGTGCAAGCAGTAGGTACTTAGATTTTTTAGTTGTAATGGTTGCAGAGTGGTTATGTTGAAATGGAAGCTGTACCAGAAGGAAAAATATTGTTTACAACAGTATAATAAATGATCAATTTAGGTTTTAATAATTTAATAGTCGGCAACAATATTACCAGAATCTAAAAAGTGGAGTGTTCATCTTTTATGTACTACAAAATTTGTAGTCTTTCTGTTCAGGTTATGTATAGATTATCATTTATTGCTCTGCCCACAATTCACCTAGACTTCTAAGATATACCTCAGTTTCTAAGTTAGTAAATCCCATCAAAATCAGTTCAATAATTTGTGTGATAAGTTGAGAAACAAATCCATAAGAAACAACCACTTATTGATTTATATAATATGTAGCAATTTATGATCAGCACCTTAAAAACTTATTTCTTGCAATACCCTTTTTTACATAGCACGAGTAACAATAAAGCATCTTTTTCACCTGTTTAAAAAAATGTTTCCCAAATCTATAAGTAACTGCAATAAGTTTAATACAGTTTTTCTTAGCCATCAGTTCACCACCATTTTTTCATGATTTATCATCACTCTTAAAGGTTTTAATAATAAATTGCTTTCACAATGTTAATTCTCTTTTACATTGTCACTGCAACACGAATTTAGTCACATCAAACACAGTGTGCAGTCCTCTGTAATGTTATTTAAAAAAAAATATGTTATGCAGGTTATATGAAAGCAGATTGATTTCTGGATAAACTTTCAAAGTTACCACTATTATTCTTGTACTCAAAAAACTCTAATGTTTCATAAATAATAGTTATATTCCTATCAATTCTTAATCTGTATTTCTCACCAAATGATCAACATAAAATCTTTACTTTTTTTGTTTCTCTTTACTTGCACTGTTATGCGTTTTATTATTATTGTTGTTGTTGTTGTATGTTTGTCGATTGAAGAAAGTTTTCTTAAAGAGCATATGCCTGAATTTAAAATCCAACACGAGATGGATTAGAGAGCTTATTGATTCTGTGCTAATTATGTAGCTCCCCCTCTGGCAAAAATCTTCAACATATCTGTACAAATTGGAACTTTTCCTGAGTTTTTTTTTCAAAAATATTAGAAAAACTCTTCCTTGACAGACTCCTTAAGTTTATCAACAAATATGCACCACTTTCTACCCAGCAGCATGGATTCAGGAAAAATAAATCTACTCATACAGCAATCTTTGGATTCTTAAATTCTGTTTGAAAAGCTTTGGATGGAAATGATATGGCTACAGGTATTTTCCTAGACCTATCAAAGGCATTTGATGTAATAGATCATGGTATACTATTAACTAAACTGGAAAAAATGGGGATAAGAGCGAATGCAAAAAACTGGATAAAATCGTACCTTGAAAACCGTAAACAAAGAGTGTCTGTTGACTATAAAACAACTTACCAGAAAAATTGTACAAGGGAAAAATTTACCTCAGATGAACAGTTTAAGTATGGTGTACCCCAAAGTTTGGTGTCAATAGACCTATTTTTTTTTTAATTTATATAGATGACCTCACTTGGAATATCGATCCAAAAGATGCAGTTCAGTTTGCAGATGACACAAGTGTTTTATTCACCTCCCCGAACATTAAAAATTTAGAATTAACAGCAAATAAAACCATGAGTGAGTTGAAAAACTGGTTTGGCGCAAATAATTTAATCTTGAATGAAGAAAAAACAGTGTGTTTGAATTTTTGTCTACCTCATTCTGCTAACAAAAACAATATTCAAGTAAACATAAGTGAAAAAGATCTTAAAAATGTAAATGAAACCAAATTGTTAGGATTATGGGTACAACAGAACATGAAATAGGATGTTCACATAAGCATTTAGCTAAAAGACTGTCTACAGTGTGCTATGGACTAAGAATTCTTAGGGATACCACTAGTATTAGTACAGTAATGCAAGTATACTACAATAATTTCCTCTCACTGGTCAGATATGGAATTATTTTCTGGGGTAGCTCATCACAAAGCACTGATATATTTAGGATGCAAAAAAGAACAGTGAGAACTATATGTCACCTAAAAGGACTAGAATCATGTAGAACACATTTCATATACCTCGCCATTCTAAATGTTCCATGTCTGTACATCTATGAAACAGTTCATTTCAGAAGAGAGTACCTCCTAAGAAACAAACTAATAAAAAATGATATGGCACATAATTACCTCACTAGAGGACATTGAGACATCCACAAAACGTTTTGCAAGACTACTACATATCAAAAAAGTATTTTAAATTCAGGAATAACACACTATAATAAAATACCAGAAGAAGTAAAAAATGCTTCCTGTAGCTCATTTAAAATAAAACTAAAGGCATTTGTAGTGAGGCACAGTTTTTACCCTATTAGTGAATATATGGACTCATAAAAAAATGGGTTTTAGGATTCCTTCAAATTTTGTTTTCATCAACTATTTTATTGTTAAATTCTCTTCATGTACACTTGTTTTGTCATTGTATTATCAATCATGTATGTAAGTCCCATCATCTCATAATAATATGTAACATCTATTTATCAAAATGACTTATCCAATGTAAAATGTGCACCTGTACTATATATTGACTAAATGGATCAATAAAAAATCTAGTCTAATCTTTCAATTAAAGGGTCTTTCCGGTGGTGAGATTATCATTTACCCACCAAAGACATCTCCCTTCAAGTCAGAAGCCAATGTAATAGTAGGCAACGTGTGCCTCTATGGTGCTACCAGTGGCAAGGCTTTCTTCAGGGGCATTGCTGCCGAACGGTTTTCAGTCCGTAACTCTGGAGTTGTGGCTGTGGTTGAAGTAAGTTAACTTATTTTCTTATTATTTTATTTTATGACATGTTATGTTGGGACTGTTCATGCTACAGTGATAAAAGTCTAGAATGATATTAGATATTTGTGAAGCATGCACAGGCACACTTTTAATCACTTTATGTTCATTTATAATAATAAAGCATGCCCCTCATTTGTGCAAAATTGTCCTGTTATACTGATTAGACATGGATTTATTTTTTTTTTATTTGTTAGGTAAGTGAATTGTCTTTAGTGTCTAGCTCCATGTTTTAAGTATTTTGTAAGTTGTGCAAACCTACAATTTCAGGGTGTTGGTGACCATGGCTGTGAATACATGACTGGAGGATGTGCTGTGATTCTCGGATTAACTGGTCGTAATTTTGCAGCAGGAATGTCTGGCGGCATTGCATATGTGTTGGATGTTGATGGATCATTTAGGAGGTATTGTAACTTTCACTTCAAGATTTAAAGTCGGTGTTAGCTATTATTGCAGGTGGATCAATAATAGCATTAAAAATTACGTGCCAACACAATTGTAAAAATATTTGGAGAAGGCATTTATCAGTAATTGGTTGTTTCCATTGCTGCATCAACTTAATTTCCTCATTGCTTTAGAAGATAATTATTTCTATAAAGGCTGCAAACAACACAATCATCTACATGTAAATATACATTTTGAGACTTTTATAGCTAACTAGCAGGGTATCTGAAATTGCCTGGCATGGTTTAGATTGAATAAAATTTTCTCGGGTAGCTAGCAGAGTTAGTACATCGTTTGACCATGACGTTTCGGCGGTCACAATCTCTGCCGCCATTGTCAAGTGACTGCTGCCGGTAGGTTACTGAGGTGCTTATATATCACACGAAGTCCGCGCTACGTCATCCTTTTTCCGGTCGGCCAATGGCTAGTGACGGGAAACGTTGGCCACTAGCGGGAAGCGTTCCTATTGGCGGAAGCCGTTAGCTACTGGTGGGTTCCGCTGGTTGCTGGCGCGCAAGAGAGGTGCGTGTTTCCCAGTTGTCCTGCTGCACTCTCATTTTCTGGATTGCTGGGCTCCAGGCTTTACTTAACTGAAATCCAGTATCTCTGTTAACGAGGTCCTTCGAGATACGAATTTCGATAGCTTCCGAGAAAACACTGTCCCAATAACCTCTCGTACGCGCAAGAATTCTTGTTGCTTTGAAATTAAAGCCATGTCCCGAGTCAATACTGTGTTCAGCAACCGCTGACTTGTCGATCTGGCCCAGGCGGACGTTGCGCGCATGTTCGGCGCACCTTTGGTCAATACATCGTGTTGTTTGTCCAATGTAAGCCTTTTCGCATTCGCAAGGAATGCGATATACGCCAGGTGTTCATAAGGCTATATCGTCCTTGGGTGACAATGGCGGCAGAGATTGTGACCGCCGAAACGTCGTGGTCAAACGATGTACTAACTCGGCTAGCTACCCGAGAAAATTTTATTCATTTACAACGCTGAGAAAATCTCCAGTCTTACATGGTTTAGATTGATTTGCTCATACAGTAATCTGTCACACCATTTGAAATGTGTCAAATTCTTCCCAATCTTTAAAAAAATAACAAAAAAAACAATACAATTTTTAAAATTTTCATATATGTATATCCCCACTGGTAGAGAGGGGTGGGGGGGGGAGGAGGTAGTTATAATTTTGAGTATTGGAGAATTTTTAACGTTTGATTTTTCATGAATATAACTCCACTGTGGTTAAGATAATTGGGGTGAGAAATGTGGGGTGTCACACTATATCCATGTCGCATTGTAGAAGTCTGATTATGATCTTACAGAAATGAGTGAAACAAGGGGGGGAGGGGGGTGAATGAGATTACCTACACATGGATCTTAAGCATTCAAAGTTCTTAAGTTTGAATATAAGGTTTGTTATTATGAATATCACATCAAAATCGATTCACCAGTTTTCAAGTTATACCAGATTATTTGCTAACCAATTTCAATTTTCTGCATCTGTGAATCAAATTTCATCTTAGTTGCTCCATTCGCTAAGTGTATTTGACACTCTAATCCTAATGGATATGGGTTGTGGTTGATTTATTCCTACAATATTTTTAGCAACTAAATCAAAAATGTGTGTAACAAGTTTCATCAAATTCGCCATTTGTGCAGCAATAGGAACAATGCGTGTTTTTTTTTTTGGGGGGGGGGGGGGGGTATGGAAAAGAAATGCTTGTTCAAAAATGTATTATAAAAATATCAGAAATGGATTGCTGGATAACATAATTTTAAATGAATAAACACAATCACATGAGAACCGGCTTATATATAATGTAGAATGTGTCATGATCTTAGCACAGCCAAAAGCTTTAGTTGAAACATCCAGAATTATCTTCATAACTGTTTTTAATGAGAACACTAAAAGCTTTAAACCGTTCACTTTCATGTTAAAACCCATCAGATATGCATGACTCACTATGAACATTTCCAAATGTCAGAGATTGTGCAGCCTGATATCATAGCTTAAAGAAGCAAAGTTGCTCTTGGGAGTTTTTTTTTTTTCATTGTATTATTAAAATTAATTTATGTGGTTTTCTCATATACCATTCACATTCAATATGGTAACCATAGGGAGGGGGGGGGGGGGTTTAAAGATAAAAACTGGAATTTAAGGAAGGAACTAGTAGATGGAATAATTATGGCAATAATATTGCTACCGTATTATGTTTTATGAAGTATGACATGCCACATCTAGTTGGAATTGCTTCTTTGGTGTTTCACAGCATTCACCCAATTCAAGTCTGATCCTAAGCTTTAAAATGGTGAAAACCCCATTTAAATCTTTTCAGTAGAGTTTGAGTTTTTCTAGAACAGATATACACAGTTTTCATTTTATAGATATAGATTACTACTGTTTTGGTAAATTGGTCATGTCTGATCTGAAACAGTATATGCATCAGTATGTTGATACACATAACTAACAAGGAGAGCCCATCAACTATTAAATTTAGATTAGATTCACACTGTGTGTAATAAAAGCTCATGGTGAGAGGAGTAATGTGGCAAAGCAGTAGCATGCACTTCTTTGCCATTGTTTAGAAATTCAGCATTGAAATATTCCACTGCATTCAGATGGTGGAACTACTTTCTACATTAGGAAACTGCCAAGAGGTGGATGGCACAACGAACAAGCTCTCTGCTCCATAAGCCCGTCATTGCCGGAACGAATCTCGCTATTGACAGTTTCTCTTTAAATTTACGATTAGATGTATAAGGATGATGAAAAGCGGCCAACCTGTATTCCTCCAAAGTGGACTCTACTCTCCAGCCTAGTGATGTTTGCTTTTACTGCCAGGGTAAAAAAATCTAATCAAGCACCTTCAAAATTTTGCTTATTTAACCAAGCAACAGCACAAAGTCAGTTACAGAGAAGATTGTACAAAAATCCAGTCGATCGTCCACCACCAGTTTTCTTCCAATATAAGATACGTGTGGTTTATATTACACTTGAGACAATAAAACATTTTTTTAATGTAAATCAGGTGTGTTTCATGACAGGTACTTGAAAAAACAATTGTTGTAGTTAAAGCCAGATCATCAGTTGTGCTACATGTTGTGCAATTTTTTGCTTTCCATGCGGCTGCATCATCTCACCAACCATAAATTATCTGCAAGTATGTGGGAAACTTTTCAATAAATTGGACCTAATTGAACGTTATTTGTGATATTGTGTTTTATTTTTAATATTATTTGCATGAAACAACTGTAAAATATAACTTTGATTACAGACAAATATCCCAATGCACTCCACATGGCCCCTGACACCTGTATAGCCAATTCATGTGTTTAGTGCACACCTGATCTATTTAAGGGAACCTTACATGAATCAACCCCAAGGCAAAGATTATCACAGAAACACTATGGTCTGATTCAGACCCTCAACTTGACTCTGAACCAGAGGTCCACAATTGGTTCTATCAACACTTGCCGACATTTAAGTCAGCCAAAATTATGTGGCCTCTGTCCACAGTGTTAGACCTTTTAGTAAGCCACTGGAAAGAAGAAAGGATCACTTGTATCGACATGTCACAATCCACAGCTGGCTACACCCCACATGCTCGGTGGCATCTGGGATCATGTCTCCCAGATTACACAATGAATGGATCCTGGATTTCATTCCCAATGTATTCACCGTTTTTCCAAGGGGATGCTGCCTAACATTGGAGCTTCTGACCACTAAAATTCCCTTCTGCAATTGTTCTGACTTATTGGGCTGGAGTGCTGCCAAATCACAAGATGGCGATTGCAAAACCGAATCAGTCCTGTGATTCAGACTTGTACAACTGCCCCCTCATGTGGTATTGACATACTGACACCACACACAAGTCACTGTCAGGTGACTGCCACACAGCTTTAAACATCTCTGCCTGTACCTCAGGTATGATGATTGGAAGGGGAGAACCTGTGAGAGGCCTAGCTTCAACACAGTCACCCATACCTCATCTGCTGCAATCACTTCCAGCAGCTTCCAGCTATTTAACTTCCATTAACAAAGCTGCAAGCTAAGTGCATAGATCAGTCACCTCATTCTGCATCTGCACACAGCAACCATAGGCCCTACATGTCATACCTTTCAGAACAAAAACTCAAAGTGCGTGAAAGAATGAACCCTTTAAGTGATCTAGACAGCACACTGTTCTCTCACATGAATCTCAACGGACAAAGATCAAATTCACTACTAACTGACAACCACTATTCATGGCTTAAATAGAATCTAAGACTAGAAATAACTATAAGTTTAGACCAGATGGCAGATAATGACAGTGCAATTAATAGAATATACCAAAAAAAAAATTTGGATAAGCACAATAATAAATCAAAGATCAAATAAGAGTTATAAATGTCCATACAGATAAATTTTGAAGGTGATATGCTACTACTACTCAAATAACACAAACAAAACAAAAGCTATCTACAACACTTTAAATTAAATTAACAGAAATTTATCTCGATGGTTGCTGAAGATCAACAATAGTTCAATGTTTTTTGAACAGTGAAAATAAGTAAATAAGTAAATAAATAAATGTGGGGGCATTTGTTAATTTTTATGCCATGTACTCTATTTCCCTGATGATAATTACATTCATGTTCATTTCTTTCAGACACAAACACACTTGTTGTAAACATCTGGATGTTGTGAGCCATTTCCTCAATGGCAAGTTAATCAGTTTTATGTGTAGGTTAATGACAAGCAAAAACAATTGTATTTTATTTTATTTTTTGTATCGTACTTGTTTCTCTCTATTTCCAGAGCATCATCAGCAACATCTGTTTGGTATTTTTACATTTTGCTAGTTACATTTGATTTAAAAACAATATAAAGTGCAATATTTTACACCTTTAGCAGGCGTCGTGTTAATCAAATATTCCACTTTTCGGATTCGCACTGCTTTGAACGATGTATTACTACCGACGTTTCGAACCCAACCTGGGGCCTCCACCAGGGCCGTTTAGAAGTGAAGTGTCACTTGTGACGGTTTTCACACCACTCCGTCTCTCCACCACTATTTTCGCTGAGCTAAATTAGCTCAGCGAGAAGATCGACGATGGAGTGGTGTGAAAACAGTCACAAGTTTTACTTCACTTCTAAACAGCCCTGGTGAAGGCCCCAGGTTGGGTAGTAATACATCGATCAAAGCGGCACATGGAATATCTGATTAATATAAAGTGCAGTTGAAATTTTGTTGTAATCTTAATATTTTTATATAAAAACTGAAAAAAATCATTGTAGCATCTATAAAGTACTGTAGTAAATTGTGAAAAATTATAAGATATTTGAGAATTGAAAACTTTATATATCTTTGCAGCAAATGTAACATGGAAATGGTAGAACTCCTGCCTTTGGACCGACAGGAAGACATGAAGTATGTGAAGTCGCTGCTAGAGGAGTTCCAGCAGAAGACGGGTTCACTGATAGCTGCTGAGCTGCTGAGTACCTGGCCAGAACCTACCAGAAGATTTGTAAAGGTATAGAGCACAAAATTTTCAATGTACCTAGATGGAATTTTTAAAATTTTATTTAATTTTCCCTATAATTTATTGAGGTAAAGTGGTGGTATGAATTTATTATTACTAATTTTAATTAGTGAGAAATTAATGTGATGAATGTATGATTGTAAAAGGGAGTTTCTTCATTTACACTGCAAAAAAAAAAAAATGTTTAAGTAAATATAATTGCACATGTTACCATGAGTCTAATGGGATTAAAAAAAATACTGACTAGCAGATATAAGTAATTAAAGATAAGGAAACCATTGATTACCACAGACAACAGCATGATGAAGTATAATCACAGAGAACAGGGACATACCGAGCAATTGACTTCTTCTTTATGCTCTTTGTCAGCAGCAGAAAACTTGTAGACAAGTTTTGGAAAGGATTTATAGTAATAACTTTTTTCCAGAAACATGGAGTTATCAAAGGCAGTGCCACTCAGTAGTAATTTGAATCGGTGAAGTCTTTCTGCTACCTGGGAAGTAATGAAGCAACAAATGAAAAGATGGAGGATGAAATAGGACAGATAACAAGACGCTGATGAACCTGGAGGTTGAACGTATGGAACGAGGTTCTATGAAATGTATCGCAGCCAGTAATGACTTACATGAAAGACAAAGATAGATTTGAGCACATTGCAGGAAGGAGAAACATTCCTAAGGGATGCTACATAACATTGAGGAAGGATGGTGTAAGAAATGAAAACATTAGGAGAGTGTAAAGGTTAATGTATTAGAAGAAATGCTAAAGGAGAGAAGGTTTCAATGGTCAAGGCATGTCATGAGATTGAAAGGAGGAGGAGCAAAGAGCAGGTCAGGAGAACTAGAGACAAGATGGATGCACAGGAACAGAGAGACTTTTTAGCTTTCCGATTTAATTTAATTGCAATGAAACACTCGCTCTGGTGGCTTGTTTTTTCCCCTTTCGTGTATCTGCCTACATATATCTACTAGAAATTTCAACTTAAAATTCTGTCTGCATGTTTGGTAAATTATTCATCTCTCTTAAATTACAAGGAAGGGGAAAATGACTTATCACTCACCAAAGTTGAAGGCAGCGACAATTTTTTTTTTTTTTTTTTTTTTGTAACAGTTTAACGTCCCTTTTTAACAACGTGGTCTTTAGAGACGGGAAAGGATGGGGGCAAGGAATGGGAAGGAATTCGGCCATGGCCTTTTGAAGGAAGCATCCCGGCATTCACCTGGAGTGATTTGGGGAAACCATGGAAAACCCAAACCACGTCCGGGCATCCAGATTTGGGTTTTCCATGGTTTCCCCAAATCACTCCAGGTGAATGCCAGGATGCTTCCTTCAAAAGGCCATGGCCGAATTCCTTCCCATTCTTCGCCCCCATCCTTTCCCGTCTCTAAAGACCACGTTGTTAAAAAGGGACGTTAAACTGTTACAAAAAAAAAAAAAAAAAAAAAAAAAAAAAAAAAAAAAAAAAAAAAAAAAATTGAATAACATATATGATGAACACAAGAATACACAATGTTTCGATTTTACATCTTATTCATGCTGTAGGAGATGAGTCACGTGTTGATCTTTGGCATCTGCAAACCTCGCAAACCACATGACTCATCATCTAATGCATGAAGGAGATGTAAAATTGAAGCATTGTGTATTCTTGTGTTCATCATATATGTTCTTCACCCGTTGCTGCCTTCAGCTTTGGTGAGTGATGAGTCATTTTCCCTTTCCTTGTTATTTATATTGCCTAAAGCTGTTTCCTTTTGTTTAATTTCATCATTTCTTAGTAATTTATTCCAATCCCTGACCCCCTTATCTATGAAATAAAATCTTCCCACACCCTCTTGCCTGAGATCGAGTGCCAGCTTGTGGTTATGGTCATCTTTCCCTTTCATGCCCCACTCATAATTCTTCCACCACTATTTTTCCGCACCTCATCATTATGTGGTTTCTACACTCCCATGACTCTCATCACCCTCTTCCTACCTTCCAATGAATTCCCTTCTAGCTCCTTTATCATATCATTTACTGATTGTTCTGTGGTGATTTCCAGAGACAAATCTAGTAGCCCTTCTCTGCACCCCTCCCAACTCCTGCATTTGGTACCTAAAATATGGATCCCACACTACACCAAAACATGCAAGCAATAGTCTGACCATATTTTTTTTAACCAAGTTCCCTTACTAATCTGGTACATCCCTCACCACTCTCTCCAGTAATTGAGGGATTTTGAAACCTTTTCCTACCACCTCTCCAATATGTCCCACCCAGTTGAGCTCATCAAATGTTATGCTAGGGAATTTACATTTCAAGTCTTCAGGAAGCAATTCTTTCTACACCATAGAATCATAATTGACCTTTACTTTTTTATCTGTCTACTTACTAAGCTGATCTTTCTTTGCATTTATCTTCATCCAATGTTGATCTACACAGCTGTACTGTCCAGATCACTCGAAAGCTGTTCAGTCTTATACTGTTTCGATCCTTGCTTATAACATTATCTCTACTGCAAACAACCTATCCTCTGATTGTAAACCATCAATACAATCATTTATTAGAATAATGAATACAAACCAAGATGGAATAGTAGACCAAGATGGTGAGGATTCTATGGGGAACCATCAAGGGTGGAGGAGGATGTGCTGCATGACCTACAGAGGCAGGCTGCTACATAAAGTTGTGATTATGGCAAACTTGTGCATACTGGAATAGGGCAAAACAGGGAGTTGGTGGTGGGGATTTAAATTTGGAACAGTAATGAACTGGAAGTAGTAAACATAATAATTGAGCGTGGTGGTAGGCAGCCTCACATTTGAGAGGATGTCTGTTTGAATCCCCATCTGTCCATCCATCCACCATCCAGATTTGGGTTTTCCATGGTTTCTCCAAATTACACCAGGTGAATACCGGGATTGTTACTTCAAAAGGCCATGGCCAAACTCCTTCCCATTTCTTGCTCAGTCTTTTTTCACCTTTAATGAAATTGATGAGGTGTATAGTCGGAAGCAAGAAAATTTATATTAAAAAAATAAATAAGGTTGATAAGTAATTTTTTTGGGTCAGAGCAAGTGAAGGCTAGCTGAAAGGTTGATTGTTAAGAGAAGGAATAAAGGGAAATAGAATTAATGCAGATTCACATCGTGTAGGTACTGGATACTTGGCACATACCAGTTTGTAATCTCCTATCAGGAAAGTTAAGAGAAACTTTTGTTAGCAGAGACAATTGATACAGTATAAATTTGAGGGTTTCGTGGTTTTGTGTGACATGTTCACGAGTGGGATGGATTTTGGCTAAGCCATTTGTCCGTGATCGTTTGTTCTAATAGGTAATTGATTTATAGTCTAATTTGAATCTGGAGAGGGCAGTTGTTGCAACTTAATTAATGAGATGTTAAAAATAATTTTAAAGGTTAATGTTTAAAATTGCTTGAATATTGTCTGTAATGTTCAAAAGATTTGTTGAAATCACACTGTGCCAGAATCCATTAGTATTATTGTGTATAAAGAATTTAATTTAACTACACTAATACGACTAAATGGTGGGATAATGCCCAACTCTAACATAATAAACACAAAAATCTTGGCCAATTACCTTCTAGTTTAACTGCTACAATCTTAAGATGTAATGTCTGGATTTACAATGAGTAATGCCATTATTTTTAAAAACTTGTATACAGAATGAATGGTTATTACTTTTTGCTGGAGGGATCATTTCTTCAGGAGAATAGAGGCGGCATATGCAACAGCGACAGTCATGATGTTGGCATAAATAAAAACCATGTTGGGAAACATTAAAATTTTAAGGCATAGCATATATTCCTTTCTAAATATTCAATGTCATTCTGCTTACTTATGGGGCAAGAGGTGGTTTCTTTCTTCTATTTTACATTGAAACACTTGAGTACTGAGGGTAAAATGTTGCAGGTGTTCCCCTATGAATACCAACGAGCACTGCGGCAACTGGCTGAAGAGAAGGCTTCCATGCCACTGGTCAATGGTGTGACAGAGCACCCAACAGCAAATGCAGTAGAGAAAAGCAAGGTCCGAGACATAGAAGAAGCCATCCTGGATGGAGCTCTGGAGAAGAAGCGGCTAGATATGATCTTAGACAAAACAAGGTGAGTTTAATCAGCACCTTTACTCTGAAAGTGTAATAAGAGTTTGGCAGGCAAACACTATTATATGTATGTGGAATGTTCTATACATTAAAAAATATTCGCTGATTAGTCATAGCACTTGTATGTAAACAATGAAGCTAAGATAAATTGCTTCCTTTTTGTATAAATTTTTAGCATTAAGTATTTCTCTGAAAATATTTTTTTTTTCTTTTTGTTAAGTTGAGATATGTTACTTATTGGTAATAAAAGATATATGGTAATACTATCATAATTTTAATTTGATTCAACAAAAATGAGCCGATGATAACATGGAAAAGAAAGGCAAAATATGGCCCTTACTCACCAGAGCTGAAGGTAGGAGGGCAGCAGTAACCAGAATTCTCCAAAAAAAAAAAAAAAAAAAATAATAATAATAATAATAAAATTTAGAACTATTTCCTTAATCATGAAAATGGAAACACGGTACTGAGTTCACACAACCTGTGTGTGGTCAACACAACTGAGGATTCAAGAGTCACACGTTTCTGTTTTCACGAGTAAGCAAATAGCCTGAAATATTCTATTTTTTGTGTTTGTGGAATTTTTTTTTGTCACCGACATTCACCTTTGTCCCTTCAGCTAACATTCACTTACTTTTTATCATGCTGTAAGCACCTTAGAATTCTGGCAAATTCTAGTTTTGCTTAGGCAGGACTTAGGAAATTTCGAGAAGTTTTCAACTAAAAGGAATTTCCCTGTAATCTTCCCCACAGTAACAATTCGTTATAATAATCATTTTAAAGTGTAATTATCATATCGGGAAACATTTGGTTTAAGAGATTTCCCGTTTGTTAATGTTTTGAAACGCACGATCAGAAAAGTAAGAATCCTAAGATTTGTAATATCTTTAAATCCAGTAAAGCTACAACCGAACTTTTATCACCAGCTGTAGTCAGCACTATCCCTGATATTTTGGTAATAAAATTAAGTAATTTGGTAAAGATTAATTAGTGATTTTAATTAAGAGAAAAAAATAAGCTTTTTTATTAAAAGAGATATCAATTTAAATTTTACATCAGCAGATAGCCCTAATTAAGACGATTTCATACATATATGGGTTTTCATAAAAAGTTTAAGCATTTGTCCGGTAATTAAGTTTTTGTAAAATAGATTGTCGCGGATTGTTGTGCACGCGCGTAAAAAGTTCTAGAACACTTGGGGATTTTACCCAAATTTGAATGTATCACTACGCGGAGTCTTAAACAGCTAACACTTTAAAATTAATTACTCTAAATTCCTCAAGAGACTGCCGTCGGACTTCTAGTAGATAAGTCCAGATACTGTTAAAGTTTGAACATTTTTAATAGTCGGTATCGTCAAATAAATTACACATACTTTGAGCTACGCGGAAGCAAAAAGATGTGATACAGTTGCTGACGTCACTGGTTCTAGCCGTTTCTATAAAAAAAGACCCCGCCGCCATTATGGTCTGTCTGTTCCTGCCTGTGGTCTGTTCCTGTCGGTAGTCTGTTTCGGTCTGTCTTTCGTCTCGGTTGGTCTTAACTCGCCATGCTGGCTAGTTCAACCATGGTGGATCGTGTCGTGTTATATCGTAACTTCAATGACTGTTAAGAACTTGTAATATTGATAAAAGGGGTTTCGGTCAGTTAGATTTCTCTCCACAATCTGTAACTTTTGGAAACGTATGTGTTCGAGGAGCCAAATCAACTTTTAGAATGCTTTTTGAACTTTTGGTTTTATTTGAATAAATTGGAAGAGTTTTGAAAATTGAACTGTTGTCATTTAGTAGCTAAATAGTAACCCTTTTCAATATTTGTCGGTCAACAAATATTGTGGCGACCTGAAGCATTCGAGTTGAACTATCAAGGCTACATGGTCAATTCAAAGTTATTTAGCAAGTTTTACTGAGAACTTTGAGTCCACATCAAGAGTGTAAGTTAAGGCACTTAGGCTATACTCAACCCCAGTATCGGCCTGGGTCCTTACAATGCACCCTGTTTTGAGATTATAACTTCACAAATGAATGACTCTGCATCTTTGTCATGGAACTTCAGGTATCTAAAGCTAATAAAGGTAAATAAAAATGTGTTTGGCTTGTAGTTATTGATCATTTAATGCTAATAATACCATTTTCATGGACAGGCATTGCAAAAATAGCTTTTTTCATACACACAAAGATCTACTTTACTTTAGAAATGATTAAAACCAGATATTTTAAATCAAAAGTTGCACGGTACGCATGTAACTTCTGAAACTTAATTCACAATATGAAAGATGTAGTGAAATATGTCTATTTTCTTCTATCATTTTTGAAGCAGAGTGGAGACTGAATCCAAATTCTTGGGTTATATTTGGAAGAACATTCTTTCTCTTCTCGCTCTGCAGTTGAGTCAGCCAGTCTCTCAATGGCAACAATAGTGGGGACAAAATAACAATATTTATATCTATAATATCTAGGACTATATAAAAGTTTCCAGATTTAATGTGGAAATATAATAATGAAGGCAAAAAACAAAAAAAACCTCTGAATTATGATGGTAAAGATTCAATATTAAATCAAAAAAATTGTACGTGCACATACAAAACTAGTTTGAAAAAAGAATCTCTTATTTCATTTTTTGAAAAAGTCTTTCAATCTGCATCTCTTTGACATAGCTTACATATAATGTTCTAATTGGTTCCAGAGGCTTTGTGAAGTACAAACGAGAAACTGCAATGTACCGCCCAGCAGAGAAACGGCTCAAGGATTGGGATGAAATCTACAACTTTGGGCACGTACGCAAAGGATTACGCGTGCAAGCGGCACGCTGCATGGATTGTGGTGTTCCATTCTGCCAGAGCTCACATGGCTGCCCCTTAGGGAATATAATCCCCAAGTGGAATGATCTTGTGTTCCACTCAAATTGGAAGGAAGCAATCAACCAACTACTTCAGACAAACAACTTCCCAGGTATATATGTGCCCATTGTAATTCAGTATGCATTTTTTAGTGTTTTGCAGTTTTTATCTTCCTGAAATTATATATTATTAATTCAGTTAACAGTTAATGATATTCATTTGCAGATAAAGAAAATTATGTTTTCTCTACACTCGTTCAACGTAATGCGAGACATGTTTTGTGATTAGGTAGTGCTGTTAGTCTTACTCCTCGTTTAGAATTGTTAGAAATGTGTTGGCATAACCATATAGTGATACCAATTTCACATAAGAGGACCTGTGAACAGAAAAAAAAAATTTCCCCTGAAATATTATTCTAAATTCATTCAACACTTGAAGATACTGCTGCTGTTATGACGAGTATTTTTGCCTAGCATTAAACTTTCTTCCGATTGTCTAAAGCATTCATGTTTCAGAATTTACTGGCAGAGTGTGTCCAGCACCTTGTGAGGGTGCATGTGTGTTGGGAATAAGCGAGCCTCCAGTCACAATAAAGAATATAGAGTGTGCGATCATAGACCACGCATTCGAACAGGGATGGATTCGAGCCGACCCGCCTACCGTTCGTACGGGAAAGAAGGTTGCGGTTGTTGGGTCAGGTCCTGCTGGTTTGGCCGCTGCTCACCAGCTCAACAAGGTTTGTAGCTAGTATATATAAACTGCGAAACTGCCTCTCTTTAAATAAGCTGAGTACTTCATTTGTAGAAGTCAGTCTTGTTAGGAATTTTTCTGCATCATTTAAGCTAAGAAACTTTCTTGTAACTTAAAGATTTGGAGTTACGGAATTAAAAACTATTTTGGAGGTTTTTCTGACCTTGTGTTTGATTCAGCTTAAATTTCAAATATCTGTTTATTAGTATTTTATAAAACTAAAGTGTTGCATCTCATTTGAATCGTGATCACCTACTGCATTTCTGTATCTCGAGGGAATGAGATCTGTTATAAAATAAGTAAACTTTTCCTGTATCCAATGTTCACGGTTTGTGATCAAAATTACTATTTAATACTACTATTTACCTGAAAACAATGAGATAATTGCTTTAAATATGCTTTACTGTCAAATTCTTATGAGCTCACAGCTCTTTTAACTAATTTTGATCATCTATTGGCAAAATTAAGATTATATGACAAGGATTTGTACCTATTAGTGCACAAATTTAACTCACTTTAATGGTATAACTGATATAACTCTAATAGTGATTTTAAATAACCAAAAGATCATTCGTATGTTAAGGAGAAAAATTGTTCCACTTTTACAAAATTCCGGAACATCACCATAGAAATGTGCAATCTGCCGATATTTATTTTTTCAATAACTTAGAGTTGTTCCCGGTCTTCAAGTATCCGAATTTTTCGAAAGCAAATCGTATAGAGTCTTATTGAATGATGCAGCAGCACGTGGAAAATAGCAAGGCATATATTCTCCACTGTAATTTTTCAGTTACTTCATACTTTGATTTAGAGATTTTAAGACTGCAGTGCAGTTCGTGGCTGTTCCAATTGATCACCAAGCAGCACACTAATAACTGACCGAACCTACTGTCAGGCTCGAGCTTACGTCCAGGCTCTGTCCTCTGCACTGTATTTGGCCGGCAGAGCTCGCGCTGGCAGTGACAGAGCGAGCCTTGACAGCGTTTGCACAACTCTAATGTGTACCAAATTACCTGTCTCTCGGACCACAAAAAGTATAATGGTGTCCTCATGTTGGTGTTACACAGTAAATGTGGGCAGGGAGGGGGAGGGGGGAGAGAATTTCACTAACTTTCAAAGCAAAGAAAGGAAGGAAGAACAATTTAACAAGTTAGTTAAAATTAGTAAGCTCCATCTAAAATGTAAGTCTGAGACATATAAATTTAATAGGGTAGAAGGCAATTTCACATTAGTGGGTAGATGAGGGGTACATGCATGGAAGATAAGATAAGAAAACCTAATCCTCACATGTATGGAAATTATATTACTTTTAGACTTTAATTTAATTAAATTAGAATGGAGCACATGCTCTGGTGGCAATTTCCTAAACACCCATCTTCCCCCCTTTCCTAGACCTATTTACATTTGTCCTCTACAAATTTTAACTTTAAATTCTTTCAACGTTTTTTGTAAATTTTTCTTATCTGAGTGCAAACCTTTATCTTCTATATGCAAAGAGCACATGAAATGTTGGTATCAGACCCATGACTATTCATCATTATCATCTTGACCTGTCTCCAGTTTCCGAGGAGTGGTGTAAAAGCACTCGCCACCTTTGTCCAAGTAGGTTTCCTCTTCTTGGACTCTAGACCATGATGCACCTTTCTCTTGTAGATACATAAGGTGGAGCTGGCGGAAGAGGCAACATAGTACCCAAGGCACTAATATAGGCACAACTTGCTGCCTTGCAAGATTGGTAAGGAAGTTAACCCTAACAGAAAATCCTCTTTAGTATTAACCCTAGCATGCCAGCAAAAAGTGTAATTGGACATAGCTTTCGAAAACAAAAACAGTGAATGACTATTGATAAGGCTTGAATTGAGAGTAGTCCTTTCCCACATATTTACAAATTGTTACATTTGAGCAATGAGAAATATTTGACCAACTTACAATAAGAAGTGAAATGTCACAAAAACAATTCTTGTAAAAATGGGACTAAGTCTCATGGTTATTTACTAAAAAAATATATGACACTATTCTGATCCTCTCTACGGTGTGTATTATGAAATGATGATTATCCGAGTTAAGGAATGCTTAAAAAAATGACTTGGGCATTATTCATGCGATGTTTTAGTAAATCAAATAGTAAAACGTCTGCATAGACAAATATCTTAATTGTGCTGCTTTATCCATCTACAAATACCAGAAAGCCAAGCTTTCCCTCCTACCTTTTTAATAGTTTTTCAAGTAATGCCTTTCATTTCAATAAAAATTATGATACTCATTTTTTTTTTACATCAATGATTCATAACACTTAGAGAAACTGTTCTGTTTCAGAAAGTGAATTCGCACTTTAGTTTGTAGACTTGGCACAAAAAATGGTCTCATAACTTCTTTTCACTAAACAACCATGAGTCCTGTCCCTATTTTCACAAGAATTGTTTTTGTGAGATTGACCTCATGGCTTCTGAATAGTATGCTCCTCCAAATATTCATTTTTCCTTAAGCTTTAACTACCCTCTCTCACAAATTCACCCCCCCTCCCCCCCAGTTCCCATCTTTAGAATAATCTTCAAAATTCTCTTTAATATTGTATATAAAAAGCACAGTTTAATTTTTGGAATTTTCATCAATACACCGACAGTTAAGTTCTTGGTTGTTGGTAAAATCTGACTGCAGCAGAAAGTCAGCAGGTTGTTTGTACACCAAATTCTAATTTTTGCAGCAGTGGAGTAGGAAAAAATTGCCGTGAGACATTGTTAATATAAAAAAAGGAGAGATAAAAGCACTCGCCACTTACCAAAGTTGAAAGGAGGGTGACAGCAATAACAAAAACCACTCCATAAGCACGTTATTTCTGCCTATGCCCCTTCATCGTGGAAATAGAAACGTGTCTGGATAAATGCAGGCAACTGTGGTCAGCGCAGCCATGGTTCTTCTGGCTATGTGGCTCAGCCTATTTTTCTTCTGTCTCTTGTGAATATTTATCCATCTTAAAAGTGCTGGTTTCTGTTCCCAACTAGCCCACTTGTTAAAATTATTTTCATGTAAAGGAGGTGAAATGCAAATTTACTTTAAGAATTAACTAGCATTGATAATTGCACAGCATTGTATTTTTTTAAAATATTTACTGGTATCAGTATATAGACAATCAATTTCTAATTTTTAATGTAATTTCTAGAATCTTTTCATATCTTTTCTTATTTTTTCATTACAGGCTGGCCATCTGGTGACAGTATTTGAGCGGAATGATAGAATTGGTGGTCTCCTACAATATGGCATTCCAACTATGAAATTATCAAAAGAGGTGGTACAACGGCGAGTCAGTCTAATGGCTCAGGAGGGCATTGACTTTAAGACTAATATAAATGTTGGAAAAGATATTTCTGGAAAGGTAGGCATTTTGGTATGAACTTGACAGAAAATAATAATCATGGAAAGATAATGGTGCTTAATTTTGTGATAGTACTAATCAGTCTGTAGATCACTTTATAGGACTGTAAATTGTTACACTTTAAATATAAACTTTAAATGTAAACTTGCATATACTCTAGAAACTTATTTTTAAATTTCTTCCAACAGTTCACCTTCTCCCATACTGAAATATCAGACATAAAATTAATAAGTTTTCTTAATTGTCAAGTTTACCAGCATATCTGAACCAATTGCATGTGATTTTTTTTAATTTATTTGTATTGTACAGCCAGAACAACCCAGAGATCATTGAAACTGTCCCTTTCCAGTGGCCACCTCAGCACCTCAGTCCACACTAAACCCACCAACTCACAGCAGTACCTCCATTTTGACAGCTGCCATCCGTTTCATACCAAACGTTCCCTCCCCTACAGTCTTGGCATTCGAGGCAGTCGTATATGTTCCAATCAGAAATCCCTTATGAAATATTCAAACATCTCACAAGCATTGGTATCCCGCAATTATCCCCCAGCTTTGGTTCACAAGCAACTTTCACGAACCACATTGCAACCTCTGCTCTACCTATTGACTGCTCCAAACCCACTGAAACCAACCATAGTCCAGTTCTAGTTATACAATAGTTCCCTGGCCTTGAATCCATCAATAAAATCCTTCGTCAGGGTTGTGATTTCCTACTAACCTGCCCAGAAATGAGATCCATTGTTCCAAAAATCCTCCCTGGCTCTCCCAGAACTTGTTTCAGCAGGCCTCCCAACCTCAGTCCGCAAACACAGTCTTCCTTGTCCCATCTGACAGCCCCAAGGATCCTTCCCATGTAATAGACCCCGCTGTAAGATGTGTGATATTCACCATACCTCCACCACTTTCACGAACCCGATCACTGGCGAGAACTTTCCTATCATAGGACACACCACCTGTGAAACCTCCCACCTAATATACCAGCTACCCTGCAAACACAGCCTGGCTTCCTTCATAGTTTTGACTACCAATCCGTTAGTCATTAGAATGAATGGCCACCGTCAGAGTTTTCACTTAGAATCTGAAACATCCAGTAGTTATCCATGCCATCTCCCAATTTCAGTTCTTGTTTCACGGTCCGTGCTATCAGAGTCCTCCCTAATAACAGCAGCTCCTCTGAACTCAGAAGGTGGGAACTTGCCTACCAATACAAACTAGGCACAAGGCAACCTGCTGGTCTTAATTTCAGAAAATACCCAGTTAGTAATTTTCCTTCCCTCTACTCTCCAATTGCCTCCATGCCCACTGTCTACAGTATATTGAACCACCACATACCAGAGGTGATGTTTAACTACATAGATTCTTTTATTATTATTATCATCATTATATTTTTTCATTTTTATTTTGTTTACTTATTTACTTTTACTTTCTCAAATTTATGTTATCAACATTTGAATATATTTTTCTGCACTTTTTGAACATTTTACATCCTCAGGTACTAGCTCCAATTCACTGTCCCCCTCTCCCTGTCCTCTGTTTGAATTTACCCCCACCATGTTCCTGACTAGCGGTCATTCTGTGAAACAGTCTCCGACACCACCCTCCCTCCATCATTTTCTCCTGTTGACAAAGAGCTAAGTCTTGAAATATTCATTGTTTTTCCTGTGTTTATTTGTGTGTTCACCCCATGATACCATCATCTAAGGTAAGTGGTGGTTCATTTCGCTATCCTTTTTTTAAAATTTTTTCACTGATTAGCTCCTATTATTTCCTGATAAATAATATATATATATATATATATATATATATAATTACGAAGTCTTTCTCGGCATTGAGAATACAAATAATGCTCTCGGGTGACGATTCAGAGCGCCGAAATATTGTGTGATCATTATAACACTTCTATAACTCGGCTAGTCACCCGAGAGCATTATTTGTAATATATATATATTTTCCTACACACTCATCTTCCCCATTTTCTGCACCCACCTACATTTGTTCTCTGCAAATTTTAGCTTTAAATTCTTTCAACATTATTGGTAAATTATGCAGCATTTCTCCTCGTAACTTATTCCAATCCCCAACACCCTTACCCAAAAAAGAGAATCTTCCTACATCCTTGTGCCTGAACAGGTGAACCCTGCAGTTTTAGCTTTGTTATAGAAATTAAATGGCATAAATTTATATCCATTCACATTTGTTCACATGCACTAGATGTAAATGATTATCATAGTGCTGGCATTTTGATTATTGTTTTCTTTATATTTTATAGAAAAAATTATTAGCGCATTCTTGCATTAAAAAGAAATTCTGATAGTAACAGTTAAATTTTCACAGACCTCTCTTCTTCATAAAGTTATATTTATAAAAAGTGGGCATCCATCCCCAAATATTATAACAGCTCATCCTCTCTGATTTAACAATAACCAAGAATATGTAGGGCTATATAGTGACACCTCTGCTATTCTCAGTCGTGAACTGCGACTGTTGCGAACAGAGAAAGTGAACATAGCATAGCATTCTCTATCTCGGGGCAGTGTAGAGTCACAAATTATTAAATTATGTGAGAGGAAATTAATAACTTTACTTTAACCACTTTCTTATTAGAGTAATTTTCACTGTTATTACTTAAATGCTATAGAACATCAGTACCAATAGCAATTTGTTTAAATACCTACTGTTGCATTTAATTTATTTTAAAGGTATTGTATTCCATTCAATTACTTCCCCGCTTATGGATTGATATCCGTATCCTTTTAGTAAGTGCAATCCTTTGAAACCTCTTCCTACCACTCATGTCAGTCCAATTGAGTTTTATCATGAAATGATATGCTGAGATATTTACATTTAATGCCTACATCTTATAGGCACACAAAACCTTATTTTTCTTTCTGCAGATATGTACATAAAAAGCTGATTCTATTTGGCATTTATCTTTGATCCACATTTACCTACCATCTGTGGCTGTTAGTAGTATATTTCACTGTTCATAATATGTATTTCACAAACAACTTGATGTTTGACTGTAAACTACCAATATAATCATTATCAACATAATCGTTCATTAGAATAATGAGCAGCATTGTTTACAATATACTATCCTGTGGCACTCCTTTTATCATACTTTGTTTCCTTAACTATCTGCGTGCTTCTTGCATCTGAAATTCATCCACAATACAATTTTCCTTTTGATTCATCCCAATGGTTTGCCATCAATCTGTTGCTCACTATGTCAAATGATCAGTGAAAACTAATCTGATATGGCCAACTTGTTCTTTGTTCACTTAGCAATTAATGTTTATGAGCTCTGAAAAAATGGTGTGGATTTACAAACCAATTTATTTCCTCAGATGTTTTTGACTTGTTTGCTTTTCAATCTCTCCAACAAACCTATCACCAAGTTTAAACTGATCGTTCTGTAATTCTCAGTCCTATTACTCTCTCCTTTATGAACAGGCACTGACTGCTATGGCACTTTTCCAGTCCTTTGCTATGTAACAAGTTTCCCAACTCAATCTAAATAATATTTCTGTGTATGGTAGTATGCCATATTCACCTATTTTTTAATACACTTTTAGTAATATTACTGTACCATCTCTTTCTAACTTTTTTAAAAAAATAGTTATTTTCCTCAAAATATAATATATTTCCATTTTATATCTACTTATTTTGGTGTGCTGATGTTCATGTCCTTATAATATCACTAAACCAGTTGCTTATTAATTCTATCTTTTTCATATAATCTGCAACTTCTTCCTCCTCATCTCAAATTTTGAGTATCCTAATCATAGAAATTTCTGGTTACGCAAATTTTGGTAATTTACCCATGCACCCATTTTCCCCATTTCCTGTACCCGCCTATTCTTCCCTCTACAAATTTCAACTTTTTTGTCTCGGTGATGCTTGGTAAATCTTCCCTCACACATGTGCCTGAAATTGTGTGCCAGCTTGTGGTCATGGCCATCATTGTCCTTCCATGCACTTATTGTAAGTCTTGCACCAATATATTTCCACACCTCAAAACCAATATATGCCTTGTATACTCCCATCACACTCTTCTCTCTCCTCCTGTCTTCCAGTGAAACTCATTTCAGCTCCTTTATCATATCGATATTTTTTGGTAATTTCCAGAGACAAATCTAGCAGCCCTTCTTTGCATCCCCTGCAACTCCTGTATTAGATACCTAAAATGTGGGTTCCAAACAATACCACCATATTCGAGCAATGGTCTGACCGAAACTTTGCAACCCAATTCCTTTACTTCTCTGGGACATCCCCTCATTTCCAGTGTTCCCTACTGCCTTGGTACTTCTATGTTTTTAACCAGCCTATAATAGTAAGTAGGTTTTGTTTCTTAATGTTTCTTTTAACTGTTACCACTTGCCCCACTGAATGACACGAGCTTATGCTGGGGTTGGGCAAAAGGTTTTGTCTTAACTCTGACCATGTGCAAGCCTCGGATATGATTTTATAATACCAGGTCTCCACTTAGCTTTGAAAGGTAATAAGTAAATAAAGTTTAAGAGTCCGTTGTTGAAATCACTAAAGTCAATAACTGAATAGGTAATCAGACAAAGTCACAGAATGAAAGTTCTCAAGTTCGATTAACTATTCGAGCCAGACCACACCCCAAAGTTCAAAGTATAAATGAATATTAAAAGTTTGTCTCGCACTTCTACTGTTACGCTAGGTTAGAAATCGACCAACACTTAAGTAATCCCGAGGCCCCGCATGGTGTAATACTGTCTTACTGCACCATTATGGTAAAATTAAATGAGCGAAGTTACATCTTGATGAGCCTAAAGTCTCTCAAAAACTAACCAACTGCTACTACGCAAGACTACATCTTGACGCATGCACATTCCCTGGACGACTGACTGAGCTAGCTGCTAGTGCGAATAAGGAAAGTTCTGGTACTCACAGACCGTGGGAAAATCCCAAACTTCTGTTTCACATGGGTAGCTCCTGGAAGGCTGATCAGCAAATCGCATGTCTGAAAATTTGGTCATCCAATTTTGACCTTGACAATAAAAATAATTATATATCTCTGAAACTTTACAAATCGGTAGATCTGGTAGCAAATGTCGACTTTGTTTATTATAAAAAAAATTTGTAACTTTAATAGTTTAACTGAAAATAAATAATTTAGATACGAACTTTTGAAATATTACTCCACGCGAATGCTAAAGGGTGATGCAATGCAAAATACTATCTTGAAAACTGAAAAAAACCTGATTTCTAACTTGAATTATCATAGAAACTAACTATAGAAATAAAATGCAATACTATCCAAGCTAACTCACGGTTCTGAGAATAAAATTTTGTCACACAGTTACAAAATTTAATAGATACCTGACAAGTTCCCTCCTTGCTGATCTTTGCCAGGAAATATATCTTTATTTCTTGAACCCATACCATTTTCTAATTTGTAAGGGCTATAATATGTTTTCTCCTGAAGGGAGGAAAGCCACCATGAATCCATTAATCTTGTGGCTGTGTTGACAGCAGGTGTATGTGCAAGTTTAGTCAGATGATTCCATTTTAATGAGCAAGTGTATCACCTGAAATATTGTTTGTGTAGCTCTCCTTCATTTAAATATTGGTGAATGATGGGTCCTCTTTGTATTTCCTTTTTATATTAATTATGTATTCTATTTTACTATGTACTTGGTTCCAGAAATTCCATTTGCTGAGTATCTTGTTTAGTTTAAAGGTGTTAGGCATTTTGGTTCTAAGGACGGGTGTACACCTGTCGAGCATGATGGAACTGTGTTCATTGTTGATGGTGTCGCTAGTATTAAGACTTACACAGGTATTCATACAGCACACTCTGAAAGAGCTGCTAGATGGCAGAATAGTGGGCTCTTTGTTGATATTGACTGTAGTCTACTAAAATTGCAAAGGCAATGCACCCAGATTTTGTTCTATTGAAAATGGGGTGACATTATATTGTTCCTATAATCAATTTCAGTTTTGTGAGATGATTATACAACCCTCTTATATCCACCAGAACTGCTTACTGATCACTTATTCCTTCTATAACTTGTGACTTCATGGAATTATCATCACACTTTATTAGGAAGATGTCCATGTTGTGTGTTCATATGCTTTGCTCTACCACTTACTCCTTCTCTTACTAAGCCCAAACCTTTCTAATGTAATTAGAATTAATCAACATTTTTATCAACATGATTAAAGCAGAATCCTTCAAACCAATTATAAACTATTAATGAGGTCCCTTCTCATTGAATTCACTTAATTAACAGGTCCTAACTGAACATAAAAAAAATGTATAGTTGGTTTGAAGAATAGTGTTAGTCCTGTACCCATTTTGCAGTTACAATTGGACTTCTGAGCAACTTACTAAATTTTCTCCATCTTGAAATTGCTGGAATTACTTTAAATAAAGCAGTTCGTGGCCTCTGATCAGATGGCACTCCTCTACTGAAGGAAATGAGGAGTTACAATGACAAAGCTGTTTGAAATGGCGAGTGTGATTTTGTATGTTGCACACAACTCTGTTAAATAGTGGATTATTCATTTTATGTATGTTTACAATTATCAGATTGAAATACAATAACAAATGATCATTCCTGAAGATTGTTAAGCTCTTGCTGATTACTATAATCAGCTTGCACCATCTTTGAATTGTTCCTAATATAAAAATAGTTACTTATACAGTTTGCTAGTGTCAATCGGGTGATAATCCAAATGAACGACAGTAAAACAGTATCATTGCAGTCTGAAGTTTGTTGGTCTTTCTGGATGTGCCCACACACTCTCGCTAATCTGTCTGCTAAATCCTACTTCAATAACTTCTGGTCAAAATTATTCTCAGAATTGTTCATCCAAGACACTAGTAATCAAGTATCACAACACCAACTGTCTATTAGGGTATTGCACAATAATCAGTGACAAGCTGTTTACAAAGATTTTAAAAATTAATTTTTAGAAAATTTCGTTCTAAATGGGAAAGGTGAGCATGTGTTATGAACTGCCAGACATATCACATACAAAATTTAAATTTTTTCCTTCACTCTTTCATTAACATGTGTTGAATTTATGTATTAGGGATTTGGTACCCCAATGATGCTAAAGCTGAAGACTGAGCTCCTGAATTAAGGTATAACAGTTAGTAGAATGTGGTGCTGCATTGTAGCTGTATAAATTGTAGTGTATAAATTATATTGTAATTCTGCAGGAATTTCCTGCAGGAATTGCAGCTTTGACTTTATACGATTACATTCTAGTTTCAATGTAAAAACCATTGCCACACTTATCGTTTTATAACCATTACATTTTATTTCTGCAGGACTTGCTTGAGGAATATGATGCTTTAGTTTTGTGCATGGGGGCAACATGGCCTCGTGATCTACCAATTCCGGGCCGCCAACTTAAAGGAATCCACTTTGCTATGGAGTTCCTAGAAGCTTGGCAAAAACGGCAGATGGGAAACCAACCATCAGAGGAAGCTTTGAAGTTACATGCCAAAGATAAGGATGTCATTATCATAGGTATGTTACTGTTTTTACTGTTGAGGATATAGTTTTCAGAAATAAAGAACATATGGCTTCATTTTACTGCAAAACGGATCTGTACAATTTCTTGTTTTGGTGGTTTTTTATTTTTAGTTTTTAAAAGGTAGGTCCTCCTCTTGCTACAATAAATGATTTTTTTAAATGCCATTGTTGTGGTTAGGATAGGTTGTTAGATAGGTATACAAAACTGCATCCAGAAAACTACAATCAGTAGTGTAATAGGAATTTTTTTATCCTAATATATATTTTTTTTAATTTGAACATTATGCCTCATAGACATACAGATAATAAGAGGCAGGAAAAGACCAGGAGCAAGGAATTAGAATTCAGCCATGGCCTTTCAAAGAAACAATCTGATAATTCTCCTGGAATGATTTTGGGAAACCATTGCAAAGTAAAATAAAAAGGTACAAATTTTAGAATTTAAAAGATATTTCATGGAACGGTTCAGCAACTAGATTGAAGGATGGTACAAGTGCAGTGGTGGTGAAGTGGGAAGAGTTTAAGGAGATAATAAAAAAGGGTTGGGAAAATATTTATTCCAAAATAGAAAATAAAGAAAAATACAGAACCAGCACACTAAAATAGGGAGGCAAAATAGTTGACGAGGTTAGTGAGACGGGAATACAACAGAGTTAAGAGACAGGAAGGCAGTAGGGAATATTTAAAACAACTAAACAAGCAATTAATGAAAAGTGATTCCCTTAATTTTGTTTCCTTAATCTATGAGCATGTATTTCACAAGTTGGCATTATTTTTTTAATATTTATGAACTGGGATTCTTCCACTTCCCCATTTGTTACTTCATTTCCAACTGATGGCCATACATCAAATTTTCGTAATAACTCTTGATAAAATGATATGGTTATTGGAATCTAGTTGTTCTTGCTACTTTAAAATTGTTTGGCAGTAACTTTGAAATATTTGGGAAAAAATCGTGTAAGCAAACCATGGCGCCTGACACAGAAACATGAGTGGCGTAGGGTGCAGTGGGTATAAGGAGGAGTTTCATTGGGCATGCAGTGGAGAGGGAACATGGGAAATAAATGAGGCTCTCTCATAGTTTTGTCCACTTTGCATTAGGGATGAAAGGATCAGGGAGATGGGCGTAAGGATGAGGGAGAAAGACAAAATGATCAGAGAGTTGTTGGAAATAAGATTAATAACACAAAGGAACAAAGATTTGCAAATACCTTAGTAAGGGAAGGAGGCTTTACACAGGTGGCTGAGCAGAAAACAAGGGGACCAAACATGTTGGATACCTTACAAATAAAGCCTGATGGTAACCTTATCGGGTGTCAAGTAACTGAAGGAATAAGTGATCACAAGACAGTTGTGATGGATATAAGGGGATTCAGTAAACCAGTGGCCAGAATTGATGAGGGAAATAGATACAATTACAAAAAAGGCACAAATCTTGGAACTGAAAAGATATTTCAGGGTTAATTTTCTTAAATGGAAGAATGGCACACCTTCAGTGGAGACAAAATGGGAATATTTCAACAAAATAATAAAAAACGGTGAAGAAATGTTTATTCCAAAACAGAAAATAAAGATAAGTACAGAACCTTCATACCATAACAGGGAGGTGAGGAGGTTAAAGAGATTGGTGAGACGAGAACATAACAGAGTTGAGAAACAGCAAGAAATTAATAATGGCAAAGAAACTGGCTAAGAATGAGTTTATGAAGAATATTATTGGTGCAGGGGGACCTCTTACTGATGTATATAGAAATTTCTATAGCTGTATCAGGAAACTGAGAGGAAAAGAGGTTGTTGAGACAAATATAGATAAGGAGGTAGAAGTTACTGAGGATTTAAAAAAGGCAAAGTTATAAACTAACTGGTTCAGTGAGACCATTAGAGACAATAATTTAGGAACTATAGGGGTTATATCAGAAAACGTGCATATCTGCACAGTTAGAAGTGAGAAAATTAGAAAATTTGAAATTAAATATTAAGGTATCGTGAAGGAACTAAGGAATCTATAAAACCATAAAGGGGCCAGTGTGGATAATATTACTAGAGGTGTCTTAAAGGTAGTAGGATGGGACATTGTACCTTATCCAGAAACATTACTTAAAATGAGTTTGGATTCTTGTTTACCAGATAATTGGAAAAGTGCGATAGTAGTTCCGGTCCATGAGGGAGGAGTGACAAATAGGATTGAAAACTATAGGGCAATCGCCTTGACATCAGTGGTAGGTAAATTAATGGAGAGATTACTATGCAACCATATCAGATGTGTCTGTGAGGAACGTAATTAATTTTCAAGTCAGCAACATGGTTTTAGACAAGGATATTCATGTGAATCTCAGTGAGTAGGCTATATGCAAGATATTTCGGATGAAATGGACAGGGGTGGTAAAGTTGTTAGTGTAGCACTAGATCTTTCAAAGGCCTTTGACCGAGTGAACCATAAAATGGTGCTAAATGAGGTAAAAACTATTGATTTTGATAAAAAAGGTGATCTGCTGGGTAGAAGAATTCCTAAAAGGTAGAAAGCTAAAAGTCGGGGTAGGAAATGCAGTATCAAAAGAAGTAGGAGTGAACATGGGAGTTCCACAGGGTAGTGTATTGGGACCATTGTTATTCATTATTCTAATGAATGATTGTGTTAATGGTTTACTGTCAGAAGTTAGATTGTTTTCAGATGATATAATGTTATACAAAAGGATGAAATCAATAGAAGACTGTAAACAATTGCAGGGTGATTTAGATAGGGTAACTAGCTGGGTGAGTCAACATGGGATGAAGATAAATATAAAGAAGAGCCAGCTGATTAGGAACACTGGTAGGGGTCCCCTGAGCAGTGGTTGGGAGCCCCCCCCCCCCCCCCTTGAGCAGTGAGGGCCTCTTAGTGAGGCGCTCCCTGTGTCTCAGGGGCCCCTTTAGATGACGGTAGAGCTAAAAAAAAGTCGCCAGTTTGCTGTGAAGGCCCGTGGGCCCTCTGAACTGTGCGTGGGGATCCCCAGAGTGGCACTTGGGGGCCCCCTGAGCGTAGGGGCCCCGGTGCACTGCACCGCCTAGCCCCATAGTAGCTACACCCCTGGGCAGGTCACACTGGGCAGGTAGTAGGGAAAGGGTTCATCTGTTGGGAAGTGTGTTGAGGGGATGCACTAGAGAAGTAAGGGAATTGGGGTACAAAACTTTGGTCAGCCCATTGGTGCAGTATGGGACCCACATTTTGGGTATCAAATTGTGATATAACAACTATAGAGTAAGTGAATTGTGAAATAACTCATGTAAATGATAGAAAAAATGATATGGTAGGATGGTTAAGTTTGCTGACATTTAAGACAGAGCTAAGCCGTGAACATTGCTGACTGTATCTATGGTTTTGTTTACTGGTTGTAATAGTATTTATTTGTCGTATGGCTAAGCAACTAATACAAATACATATAAATATATACAATGACAAGAACGTTGGTAGCGTTCACAAGTTGATTTCCATTTCTTCCAGCCATTCTATGAAGGAACTTGTAGCTCCAAAAACATCATCAAATGGTCCATCATACTTCCGTAGAGGGCATTCCCTGATAATATGCTCCACACTCTGGGAAGGAGCTCCGCAGTAACATGCAGGAGAATCCTGAACACCCCACTTATACAACATGGCATTGAATTTCGCATGGCCTGTTCTTAGGTGATTTAGTTCAACCCATTGGTCCCTATTTAGATGGAATCCTGGAAGTCCAGTTGTGGGATGTTTAATATCTAGATGTTTTACAGATGCGGAGTTCCAGCTTTGTTGCCATTTTTCCATGACATGAAAGTCAAATACATCTTGCCATACCGGATTTCTGGATTTAAGACGAGTGGGGGGTAAGTTATTTAGAATCTCATGGATTGGGAGATCCTGTGGATGATCAGGATGGTGTAGGTTTATCCACTCACATGCCATTGCTTCTTGGCGTCTTATCTCTGGAGGTGGTATATTGCTGATGTGCAACCAGGGGACTGGGGTGGATTTTAGGGTGCCAGTTATTACTCTCATACACTCAGGGAGACATTGATTTTTCTAGTATGAGTACTAAGTTGCCACACTGCAGTACAGTACACAGCAACAGGATACACCATGGTGAGAGCGGTTGTTCGTAGTGAGTCCGCATCAGCTCCCCACGAAGTACCAGCTAGCTTTTTCATGATGTTTTGTGTTTTCAGTTTCTGACTTTTGTTTTTGAGGTGTTTTTTTGAATGTTAAGGAGCAGTCTAAGGTGATGCCAAGGTACTTAGGATAGAAATTATGTTTCACCCTCTGGTGGCAGAAGTTCACTTTGAGCTGCTGATGTGCTATTCTGTTGCTCAAGTGGAATGCACATAATTCTGTTTTCATCGCGTTCGGACAAAGCCAAGGATATTCATGCGAATCTCAGTTGGTGGGATATATGCAAGATACTAGACGACCCATGCGAAAATTTAGCGAATAAAATGCGATGAATAGTGTGGTTGAATATGATGTCACTCTTCGTACTCCTACTTCATTTATCGATTTTGGTTAGAAATCCAGGGAGATAAATGGCTCGAAACACAAAAAACGTATTTTAGAAATATTGACATTTTTGCCTTATAATGGTCGAATAACAGAAAATTCCTTTCTTAATATATTTTGTTACCACGGCGGGGACCTTAGTCTTCAATATGATCCTTTATTTATCTATATCGGTAAGATATCAAGAGAGATAAATCGCTCGTGACACAAAAATGCGTTATAGAAAAATTTATACTATTTCCCTTTAAGGGTTGAATTCCAAAAACATACTTTCTTAAAATATGATTTCACAAAGCTGAGACATTACTCCTTATAATCCTACTTCATTTATCGATTTTGGTTAGATATCCAGGAAGATAAATGGCTCGAGATACAAAAATGTGTTATAGAAAAATTCATACTTTTCCCTTTAAGGGTCGAATTACGAAAAATTCCTTTCTTAAAATATAATGTTACCACGGCGGAGACATTATTCTTTAATATGGTACCTCATTTATCTATATCGGTTAGATATTAAGGGAGATAAATCGCTCGTGACACAAAAATGTGTTATAGAAAAATTCATACTTTTCCCTTTAAGGGTTGAATTCCAGAAACATTCTTTCTTAAAATATGATGTCACAAAGTTGAGACATTACTCCTCATAATCCTACTTCATTTAACGATTTTGGTTAGATATCCAGGGAGATAAATGGCTCGAGATACAAAAAACGCATTTTATAAAAATTAAAAAATTTTCCCTTTAAGGGTCGAATTACGAAAAATTTCTTTCTTAAATATGTTGTTACCACGGCGGAGACATTATTCTTTAATATGGTACCTCATTTATCTATATCGGTTAGATATTAAGGGAGATAAATCGCTCGTGACACAAAAATGTGTTATAGAAAAATTCATACTTTTTCCCTTTAAGGGTCGAATTACGAAAAATTCCTTTCTTAAAATGTAATGTTACCACGGCGGAGACCTTAGTCTTTAATATGATACCTCATTTAACTATATCGGTTAGATATCAAGGGAGATAAATAGCTCGTGACACAAAATCGAATTGCAAAAATATTGATACTTTTGCCCTTTAAGGGTCGAATTCCGAAAAATTTCTGCCTTAATATATGACGTCACTAAAGCGGAGATCTTAATCTTTAAAATTATACTTTATTAAAAGATATCCGATTGGTATCCAGGGAGATAAATGACTTGTAATACAGAAAACAGCATTTTAGAAATATTGGCATTTTCGCCATTTAAGGGTCAAATTCCGAAAACTTCATTTTTTAAAATATGATGTGACCAAAGTGAAGACCATAAGCTTTAAAATGGCACCTCTTTCATTGATTTCGGTTAAGTATGAAGGAAGATACAGGCTTGTGACAAAAAAATACCTTATAGAAATAATATATATGATTTCAGATGAAATGGACGAGGGAGGCCAAATTGATAGTGTAGCACTAGATCTGTCAAAGGCGTTAGAAAGAGTAAGCCACAAAATGGTAGTAAATAAGGTAAAAACCATTGGAGTGGATGAGAAAGAGATTCGCTTGGTAGAAGAATTTTTAAAAGGTAGAAAACTGAAAGTTAGGGTAGGAAATGTAGTATCAAAAGAAGTAGAAGTAAAAATGGGTGTGCCACAGGGTAGCGTATTGGGACCATTGCTATTCATTATTCTAATGAATAATTGTGTTGATTGTTTACTATATGAAATTAGATTGTTTGCAGATGACATAATACTGTATAAAAGAATCAAAACGATAGAGGATCGTAAACAGTTGCAGGGTGATCTGGACAGGATATCTAGTTGGGTTGGTAAACATGGAATGAAGATAAATGCAAAGAGGAGTCAGCTTATTAAATACACAAATAAAAAACAAAAGGTTAATTATGAATATAAGGTGGGGAAAGAATTGCTTGCGGAAGACTTGAAATGTAAATATCTTGGCATTACTTTTGATAACAAGCTTAACTGGGCAGGACACATTGGACAGGTGGTAGGAAAAGGTGTCAAATTTCTGCACTTGGTGGAGATAGTGATGAGGGGGATGTACGAGAGAAGTCAAGGAATTGGGTTACAAAACTTTGATCAGACCATTGTTCGAATATGGTAGTGTAGTATGGGATCCTCATTTTACGTATCAAATACAGGAGTTGGAGAGTGTGCAAAAAAGGGCTGCTAGATTTGTTTCTGGAAGTTATCGCAGAATGCAATCAGTGGCGGATATGATAAAGGAACTGACATGGGATTCATTGCAAGACAGGAGGAGGATGAGGAGGGTCATGGGAGTGTACAGGGCATATACTGGCGATGAGGCATGGAAAGATATTGCAATAGGTATGAAAAGTAGTGCATAAAAGGGAAAAAATGACCATGACCACAAGCTGGCACTCGATTTCAGGCACAAGGGTGTGGGAAGATTCTCTTTTTTAGGTAAGGGTGTCGGGGGTTGGAATGAGTTACCAAGAGAAATAATGAATAATTTACCGAAAACTTTGAAAGAATTTAAAGATAAAATTTGTAGAGGGCAAATGTAGGTTGGTGTGCCACCGGAGCCTGTGCTCCATTGCAATTAAATTAAATAAAAAAAAATTCTACACAATTGGTAACTAATATAAAAAAAAATTCTACACAATTGGTAACTAATATAATAAAAGAGCTTGTGTGGGATTCATTGGAGGGTAGAAGTAGGGTGTAGAGAGTAATGGGAACGTACAAGGCCAATATTGGTGATGAAGTGCGGAAAGATATTGGTGTGAAAATTAAGAGGTGCATGCAAGGGTAGAGATGATCATGACCACAAGCGGGAACTTGATTTTAGGCATAAAGGTGTGGGAAAAATTTCTTTTAGTGAAATTGGTGTAAGGTATTGAAATAAATTGCCAAAAGAATTGATGAATAATTTTATTTATTATTATTATTATTGGCGAATTCTCGCAATAAGTGGAAGACGGTAAGCAAATGACCGAAACAAGTTTTCTTTGAGTTGTTGTTATTGTTCCAATAGGCTTTCATTCTTTCCGAGAATGCTTGTTTTCGTTCTTCCGACCACTTTGGTCTGTATTGTTTTTGCTTAGTTATAACTTCCCATTTGTCTACTTTGTGTTTGAAGGTGTCTCTTTCTAAGATGTCTGTTGCTCCTATGCTTGCACTTTTAAGATCCTTCTGAATTTCATTCAGCCAAGGTGTTGGATTTTTAAGTGAAGTTACATAATCTATTATATTTTTTTGTCAATCGACTTTCTGGTAACCTCCTGAGGTGATGAAAGAATTCATTCACCTTTTCTTGATGTAAATTTCGATGTTTGAAAACTTTTCTGTTTTGATTGATTGCAGTCTGTAACCTGCTCCTAGAATTTTTCTATTATTATTATTGTTAATTCATTTCAGTGTCATTGGTAAATGTGAACAATGCAGTAGTGTACAGTAAGATGCAGTTCAGAATATGTGCTCGAAGCTGATTGTCCTGTCTCATTATTGTTTCAATTGATATGCTTCGTGAAATTTCTGAAGTAGCACAGACAAACAATTAAGATTGCTCAAAATATTACATTTTGCTCTAGAAAATTGTGGTCTTCAATAATCATTAGATGTACTGTATAAAGAAATAGTGAGCAAGGGAATAGACTGGATATATGCACATGTTTTACTTGAATTCACAATTGTCACTCTCCAGCTTGAGTCGTCCAGGTGCTGGCCTTGCACTTGAATTATTATTCTTATCGTTTGTGCATACACAAATATACATTATCGGTGAACATTCCTATCCCCCTTTTAATTGTTCATAGCAATGAACAGTGCTTAATAATTAACCTTGATAGTCTAATAATTAACAATGTTCCCAAACCAGAATTACGTTTACCACAGAACTGAGTCGAACACGTTGGCTTTCCGTTAGGTGGAGGAGACACCGGCTGTGACTGTATTGCCACTTCCCTGAGGCCACGGTGCCCGATCCGTCACTACATTTGAGATACTACCGGAGCCGCCAGGAAAACGCAGTAAGGATAACCCGTGGCCTCAGTTTCCTCGAGTCTTCAAAGTTGACTACGGGCACGAAGAGGTTCAGCTGAAATTCGGAAGAGATCCCCGTCGCTTTAGCACCCTCAGCAAGGTGAAAATAAATGTTGTAATTTGTTAGTTGGTTCTCTGAATAATTTTGTCATGAATTTATTTAATAATTTAATACCATTTACTTACATTTTATATGTAACCCAATTTCCTGTATAGTGTACTGGATTTGATTAGTTCATTTGATTTTTGTCAGTTTGTGCACCAACATATTGGAGCTGTGAAAAAGTTAAATTTTCAGTTAATGTTTAAACTTCATAGAAGAATTTAAACTGGATTATCGGTTAGTGGTGACACATTAGCTCATCTCTTAACAAATAGATTGCTTCAATAATATGGTCAAGATTTTGGATTAATATCATTTGCCTGAGACCATTCATCATGATGGATAATTTATTGGCAGTCAGAAAATGTGTGAACTATCTTAAAAACAACAGCCAACCATACAAATCATAGATAGATTGCATATTTAAAACACAACTTGATGCATAACATGCTACGCTAACTACATCGGACGTAATGCTGTGGATCCTAATTATGTTTGTCACCAGCTTTAATTCCAAACCATCTACTGGGTATACTTTTTTGTTTTTGATGGAATCACAATCACTACCTCCTATATTAGCTACTTCATTAAGATGGTTAATAGTTTTGTGACTTATGAATTCTATTTAATCTGTCTATTTAGGAATTTCTGGATGATGGCCAGGGCAATGTTTGTGGAATACGCACTGTTTCTGTTGAATGGACAAAAGATGACACAGGTCGTTGGAAAATGGATGAAGTTCCTAATTCAGAAAAGGTATGATACATATATCTTACATAGCCTCCAGCAAAATAAAACTACAGCTGTATTTTTTAATCATTTTTAGTTACAGAGTTACTCATTTCTGTACATAGATGGGTTTGAGGGGGCATCCTCCACCCCCCCCCCCCAAACCCATCCTGTGGCTGAGGTTCATAGACAACATTTTTATGATCTGGACACATGGAGAAAACACCCTTCCAAATTTTCTGGATAATCTAAATACCTTTAATAACTCGCTGAATTTCACATGGACCTACTCCCACACCCAGGCCAAATTCTTGTATGTGGACCTATCTCTTTCCAATGGCCACCTTAGTCCACACCAAACCCACTAACTCACAGCAGTACCTCCATTTTGACAGCTGCCATCTGTTTCATACCAAACGTTCCCTCCCCTACAGTCTTGGCATTCGAGGCAGTCGTATATGTTCCAGTCAGAAATCCCTTATGGAATATTCAAACATCTCACAACCATTGGTATCCTGCAATTATCCCCCAGCTTTGGTTCATAAGCAACTTTCACGAGCCACATTGCAACCTGCTCTACGAGGGCTGTCTAAAAAGTATCCGACCTTTGGAGAGAAAAAATATTTCGAATACCTGACAGAGTTAGCACCCTAATCCCCTTCAAAGTAGGCCCCTTGTGCTTGCACACACTTAGCCCACCAATCCTTCCACTGCTGGAAACACCTCTGGAAGTCTTCTTTTGGAATGGTGTTTAGCTCCATTGTCGCGTCCCGCATTATCTCTTCTCTACTCGCAAAACGGGTTCCTTTCAGTGGCATCTTCAATTTTGGAAACAACCAGAAGTCGCAAGGAGCCAGGTCTGGAGAGTAGGGAGGTTGGCAAATGGTTTTAATTCCATGTTTGGCTAAGAAAGTGTTGATCAATTGGGATGAATGTGCAGGGGCGTTGTCATGATGCAAGCGCCAGTTGTTCCCCTTCCACATGTCTGGTCTTTTGCACTGAACTGCGTCACGGAGTCGCCGGAGAACATCTTGATAGTACTCCTTTGTCACTGTTTGTCCTTCTGGTGCGTATTCATGATGCACAATTCCTCGGACATCAAAGAAAAGTCAGCATGACCTTGATTTTGCTTCGCACCTGCCGTGCTTTCTTCGGCCTCGGAGAATCGGAAAGCTTCCATTGCGACGACTGTGTTTTTGTTTCTGGGTCATACCCGTACACCCATGACTCATCTCCAGTTACCACGGTGTTCAGAAATCCAGGATCAGTGTTGGCGGTGTCCAGAAGGTCCTGTGAAACGTCAAAACGGAGGTCTTTTTGTTCCAGCGACAACAACTTGGGTACGAATTTCACAGCCACTCGGTTCATGTTCAAATCGTCACGCAAAATTGCATGTTCAGAATCTTTACTCACTCCAACCTCTTCTGCAATCTCCCGCACTGTCAAACGACGATCTGCCATCACCAAATTTCGCACCCTCTCAACATTAGCTGCACTCCGAGCAGTTTGGGGCCTGCTACAACGCTGCTCACTCTCCGCTGACGTGCAGCCATCTTTGAATCGGTTGAACCACTCCTTAATTTGTGTTACACCCATCGCATCTTCTCCAAACATCTGCTGAATCTTACGAATTGTTTGGCTTTGAGAATCACCAAGCTTTTGACAGAATTTGATGCAGTATCTTTGCTCAATTCGTTCAGTCATCTTGCGAGACAACGAAATCAGACGACCACTACGAAGAGCATCTTACTTGATGACCATCAGCCAGCGACTGGCACAAGCGTACGCGGTGAAAACATTAACGCATGGGCAGTAAGGTTACTCTTTCCACCGTGCAATGTGGCGCCGCCTTAGAATCACTACTTTACGCGGGAAAAATTAAGGCCGGATACTTTTTAGACAGGCCTCGTACCTATTGACTGCTCCAAACCCCCTGAAACCAACCATAGTCCAGTTCTTGTTACACAATACTTCCCTGGCTTTGAATCTATCAATAGAATCCTTCGGCAGTGTTGTGATTTCCTACTAACCTGCCCAGAAATGAGATCCATTCTTCCAAAAATTCTCCATGGCCCTCCCAGAACTTTTTTCAGCAGGCCTCCCAACCTCAGCCAGCTACTAGTCCACAAACACAGAATTCCTCGTCCCATCTGACAGCCCCAAGGATCCTTCACATGCCATAGACCTCGCTCTAAGATGTGCGATATTCACCATGCCTCCACCATTTTCACCAACCCAATCACTTGTGAGAACTTTCCTATCATAGGACACACCACCTGTGAAACATCCCACATAATATACCAGCTAACCTGCAAACACTGCCTGGCTTCCTACATAGGTTTGACTACCAATCCGTTAGCCATTAGAATGAATGGCCACTGTCAGACAGTTTTCACTCGGAATCCAAAACATCCAGTAGCTATCCATGCCATCTCCCAATTTCAATTCTTGTTTCACGGTCCGTGCTATCAGAGTCCCCCTAATAACAGCAGCTCCTCTGAACTCAGAAGGTGGGAACTTGCCTACCAATACAAACTAGGCACAAGGCAACCTGCTGGTCTTAATTTCAGAAAATACCCAGTTAGTAATTTTCCTTCCCTCTACTCTCCAATTGCCTCCATGCCCACTGTCTACAGTATATTGAACCACCACATACGAGAGGTGATGCTTAACTACATAGATTCTTTTATTATTATCATCATCATTATATTTTTTCAATTTTACTTTTACTTATTTATTTTTACATTTTCAAATTTATGTTATGAACATTTGAATATATTTTCTGCACTTTTTGAACATTTTGCATTCTCAGGTACTAGCTCCAATTCACTGTCCCTCTCCCTGCCCTCTGTTTGAATTTACCCCCACCATGTTCCTGAGTAACAGTCATCCTGTGAAACAGTCTCCCACACCACCCTCCCTCCTTCATTTTCTCCTGTTGACAAAGAGCCAAGTCTCGAAATATTCATTGTTTTTCCCGTGTTTTTTGTTTATTTGTGTGTTCACCCCATGATACCATCATGTAAGGTAAGTGGTGGTTCATTTCGCTATCCCTTTTTTTTTGTAAATCCATTCGCTAATTTGCTCCTATTATTTCCTGATAAATATATACAGTAGAAGTCCGATTATCCAAGCTAAATGGGACTGGGACCACCTCGAATAACAAAAAACTCGGATAACCGGAGGTCAAGGAAAGAGGTTACAATGAATCAAAAAACGTATTGAAACTGAAATAATAAAATTTATTTATAGTGTAAAACTAATTTGTGAAGCAATAAAGTTATGATACACGCAAGCGCTACAGTAATATTGTTTACACTCTAGTTGGAAAAATATTCCATATCTTCATAAAAGCTCCCTATCGTATTTAAAAAATTTGCCTCGGTTAACCTGGCGGCTCGGATAATCGGAACTCTGATAATCTGAATTTTACTGTGTGTGTGTATAAATAAAACAATAGGATAAAAACCACCACTTACCATAGAAGAGGATTCCTGCGGCATTGGTACACGAAAAAAACACACAAACATACACAGAATAAAATATTTCGAGCCCCTGGTTCTTCATCGGTAGGAGTGATAAGGACGCAAGCTTGCGGGTGGCAGCCAACCGGCATTGTAGCTAATGCCGGTAGCTCATGGTGCGGGGGAAAACAACATGGCAGGAAGTGAGGGTGGGGGTAGAAAAGCATATGCTGGAAAATGATTATGAATAGAAAGTAATAGTGTACGTAGGGACCTGTAGCGGAAGTACAGTGGATCTAAATTCTTATTAAGTAATGGACATATGTGCAAACAGCTGAAGAACAAAATATTAAATATTCAGAAATTTGAAATTAAAAATATGAAAAATTCGAAGTTACAATCTAATAAAGATAGGCTCTGGTGAGCGGTGGTTCTATGGGAGAAGGTGGAGGTGAGGGGGATGGGTGGGAGGAAAATTGGTGCTATCTTAAATTTAGACCTGGTGGTTGTCTGGAACCCAGTTGGTAATGACAAGCCAGTTCCCACCATCTAAATTCCGAAATACTGTTTTTATCTGAGAGGACTCTGATGGTGAGGACCGAGAAACGTGTGTTAAAAATGTTGGTACCATGTGTGGTGGTCAGGGTTCTGGGTATGTACCGATTGTCTGTGCCCATTCATTCCGATGGCCAGTGGATTTGTTGTGAGTCCAATGTAGGAGGCTGGGCAATGAGTTGGTATATAAGGTGGGAGGATACACAAGTGGCGAGTCCTGTGATGGGAAAGCTTTCCCCAGTTACGGGGTTGGTCAAGGTGGTGGAATGCGGGTGCATACTGCATAATTTTCAACGGGATCTGTTGCAAGGAAATGAACCTTGGGGCTGTCTGGCAGGCGGGGACCCCTCTGTTTATGGACCAAGAGTTGGTTGAGGTTTGGAGGTCTGCTGAAGCAGGCTCTGGGTAGGTGAGGGAGGATTTTAGGAAGGAGATTTCTCATCTCAGGGCAGGCTTGAAAGAAGTCGTAACCTTGTATCAAGATTCTGTTGATGGATTCCAAGCCTGGGAAGTAATGGGTGAAAAACAGGGCTATGGTGAGTTTTAGAGTATTGTGGAGTGTTGATAGGTTGAGTGGGTTGTGATGTGGCACGTGAAACCTGTTTGTGAACTAAATGTGGTGGGTAATTGCGGGAAATCGGGGCTTCAGAGATATTGCTGGCATATTGTTGAAGGGAACAAATGTGACTACCCCGAATGCCTAGGCTGTAGGGGAGGGAGCGTTTGATGTGATGAGGGTGGCAGATTCTATTCTATGTGTGTTCGTGAACCAATGCCACAGGAATCCTCTTCTATGGTAAGCGATGTTTACTTTTTTGATTTTTCAATTATTATTTTTAAAAGGTAAAAAAAAAAGTATGTCTTTTATGTGCCTCCTTTTTCTCTTTTCTTGATTAATTTCTTTCCCTGCAACTAATATTTCCAGTGATATTGTTACTCCTCCACCACTTCCAAAGGTCAAAACTATCATTCATGTGGCTATATTGACTATAGGAGCTCGTGCAAGTTGTTCATATGTTTATAGTTTCTTGAAAATGGGCATGATCCTAAATATTGTTTTTTTTTGTGTTTGTCAAGTATTTTTTGCTGCTTCAGCTTTGTCAAGGTTTGGATATAGTTTTTCTTTCCATATAAATATCGTCTCATTGCATTTCTTCCTTCTCTCTATATATAATGCTGTTATGTTTCCTGCCCTAGGTGTACAAGTGTGACTTAGTTCTACTTGCAATGGGTTTCCTGGGGCCTGAGCGATATATTGCTAATGAATTAGAGTTGAATCTTGATCCTCGTAGCAATGTGGAAACTCCTGCTGGGAAGTACTGCACTTCTGTTCCACGAGTATTTGCTGCTGGGGGTAAGTTCCAGATATATACAGTTTTATGGAAGCAGAGTACATATTAGTAGCAAACATTTTTGAAAACATCTGTCTTAGTGCTGATACTTAGATTCAGAATTTGTAACCATGCAAAGCAGAAGACAGTTCAGCTTGGAATACAATTTTCTGAAACTTTTTTGTTTATTAAGAGACATCAAAGTAAAAAAAGGGGGGCTACTAATTCCTCAGTTTCTTTAAAAAAGGCAAACAAAGTTTTTGTTTGGAGCTTCCTTTTGTAATGCATCCTTAATGCATGATGTATTTCCAAATAGACTAAAATATGCAGTTGTAAAAACCATTATTAAAAAAAGAAGTGACATTTTCAGAAAACTACTGACACATTTTTTTACTTCCAGAATTTTTAAAGAGTTTTGAAGTCCTTTACCAGAGAGTAAAATATATATTTTTTATTTATCATCTTGTACTGTAGATCCCTGGTGAGGAAAGATCTTAGGGATATTGAAACCCACTTTAATTGTATCGGATTTGAGAAAGGACCATCCGCAGACATGGCTATATATTCTATTCAGGTAACGCAAATAACAAAGGCGAGGGAAAATAAACCGTCACTCATAAAAGTTGAAGGCTGCGTCATACATACAAAACATGAGAAGACAACAAATGTACAATATTTCAATTTAAAACCTTACTCGTGCTCAGATGATCTTTTAAATTTAATTTACTTAAATGTGATAAAGCACACGGCCTAGTGACAATTTCATTACATACACATTTTTCCTTTTTATTGTACCCATCTACCTTTGCCCTCTACAAATCTTAATTTTAAATTCTTTCTAAATTTTTGGAAAAGTATTCATGATTTCTCTTGGTACTTTATTCCATTCCCTGATCCCCTTATCTACATAGAAAATTTTGCCACACCCTTATACTTGAAATTGAGTGCCAGCTCATCATGGTCATCATTTCCCTTCCACAAACTTCTCTTAATTCTTTAACAAAATCTTTTTACACCACATCACCAATATACACTTTGTACAGTATTGGATTGGGCCATTTGGCAAAGGAGGTTCACGCACAGTAAGGTTTAACATGTGTCTCGTGCCATAAGCCATTTAATAGGAAATATAGGGAAAATAAATCATTACTTGCCACAGATGAAGAAAGGGAGGCTAACAAGACATTCTTTACTATAATTTCAGTTAAAACCTTAATAATGCAAACAGGTGAGACATGGCAAGGGAATCAGATGTGTACGTAATGAATATATATGCTATCAATGGTATGTTTAGCATCTCAGATGTCCTTCCTAAGCAGGGATCTGTGGAACAAGAATAATAAATAAATAAACTTCTCATGATGTTTAGTTGCTGTTATGTATTTTCAAATAGCGGAAGATTTATTATTTTATCTTGAAAAATAAATAATCAGTTCTTAATAGTTTTTCCTTTTGTCTTGACTCCACACACAAACAGTTAATAACAAACTACTTCTTTTTGTTTTCTATTAATCGTATCTCTGTTTCATGACATTCTTGTGTAATACCCAGATTTAATAAATGACTAAGCTTACGTAACTTGTTTCATTGTCTTGCAATTATCATATTTTATGTTTTCTGTTACTCTTTGTATACCTTAATATGACAGTTGTTAAGGTTCTTTGGGTGGTTTTATTACTGCATTAATTAATTAATAAAGTCCACCAAAAACAAGGTTATGTTGATGCTCGTTTATTTTCAATCAAAACAAGTCTGCGACATTCACAAGCATAGTTGTTACAATCCAAAGATGCAATACTGAATGGAAACTTGCATGAATGTCTCTGTAACACTGAATGAAAAACTTAATGAAAACTGACTTCTCTGTCCAGGCGATCTGTTTATATAGAGTCTATCGAAATTACGAGAATTCTTCAAAGGCATCCGCCCGATATTTCTCGAACATTAACAATCACTCAAACAATCAAACATATTAAAAACAATTGGAATTGATACAAAATTAATTAATAACATTACAAAATGATTAGAAATGGTAATTATAGATACTTAAATACAAAATTATTTACAGAAATCCTTTCAAATGGTGGAAAATTGTCCTGTAGACATCGTAACATACATTAATACAAGTAATTACAAACTTTTAATAAATTATCTTGCATCATTCGGTTCTTACACATATTAAATGGTCTTTAAATAATTTTCTTACCTAAAACAAAGTCTATATACACTTATTTACAAGAATTTACAAAATAAACATATCAAATCACTTTCAAGCAAACTTTGGCTCACTACAAATATTTCACACAGTACAATACTATTCAAAATTCAGGTCTTAGGGCTGTTACACAGTCCTGTTATCATTAGTACATTTCATTGATTGTAACTGTAAAATTTTCAAGGACTTGTAGAGATTAAGAAGTTGAATACTAAAAATTATGTAATTACTAAAACTATGTAGCAAAGTAGAAACAAAATAAAATCTGAGGAGCAAGGTCAATACAAATAATATGAAGTACACCATGAATTTTGATGTAGTATTCCCATTTATTGATATAAAAGTGGGGTATCAACCTTGGTGGGTCAGCAGTCAACATTCAGGCCTGGAATTTGGTAGGATATGGATTCGGTCCCCATTACATTCAGATTTCATTGTTTTGAAAACTCACTCTAGGGGAATGCTGGTATGGTTCCATCAGTAGGCAATAGCTAAATTCATGCCTGTTCCTTGCCCACAATGCTCTTAAAGAAAGTGATAGAACAAAGAATCGTGAAGATGTTGCCAGAATAGCTCTATAAGGCGCTTTCTTGTCACAAGCCATTATCTCCCTTAATACCTAACCGAAATCGATAAATGAGTATCCGCTTTGATCATATCATATTTTAAGAAAATAATTTTTTCAAATTTGGCCCTTAAAGGGCTAAAATATCAATATTTCTAAAATGCTGTTTCTTGTGTCACGAGCCATTTATCTCCCTGGATATCTAACTGAAGTCGTTAAATGAAGTATCCTTTTAAAGATTAAGATCTCCGCTTTGGTGGTGTCATATATTAAGGCTGGAATTTTTCAGACTTCGGTCCTTTAAGGGCAAAAGTATCAATATTTCTAAAATGCGTTTTTGTGTCACGAGCCATTTATCTCCCTTGATATATAATCGATATAGATAAATGAGGAATCATTTGAAAGATTGAGGTCTCTACCATGGTCACATCTTATTTTAAGAGGAATTTTTCGGAATTTGAGGCTTAAAGAACAAAATTATCATTATTTCCACTATGTATTTTTTTTGTTTTTTGTTTCTTGATATCTTTGAAATCAAGAAAAGAGCTATTATTTTAGAGAATAAAGTCACCTCTTTGGTCAAATCATATTTTAAAGGAATTTTTCAGAATTTGACCCTTAAAGGGCACAAGTATCAATATTTCTACACTGCAGTTCCCCTTTGATACATAACCATTATAGAAAAATTAGGTATAACTAGACGACCCATGCGAAAATTTCGCGAAAAAAAAAATCGGTGAGAAGTGAGGTTGAATATGATGTAACTCAAGCTGAGTCATTACTCTTCATACTCCTACTTCATTTATCGATTTTGGTTGTATATACAGGGAGATAAATGGCTAGAGACACAAAAAACAGATTTTAGAAAAATTGTCATTTTTGCCCTTTAAGGGTCGAATTACGAAAAATTCATATCTTAAATTATAATGTATCCACGGCGGAGACCTTAATCTTTAGTATGATACCTCATTTATCTATATCGGTTGGATATCAAGTGAGATAAATGGCACGTGACACAAAAATGAATTATAGAAGCATTTATACTTTTTCCATTAAGGGTTGAATTCCAAAAACATTCTTTCTTAAAATATGATGTCACCAAATCTGAGACATTACTCCTCATAATCTTACTTGATTTTTCGATTTTGGTTAGATATCCAATGAGATAAATTGCTTAAGACACAAAAAATGAATTTTAGAAAAAATAACATTTTTGCCCTTTAAGGGTCGAATTACGAAAAACTCCTTTCTTAAAATATAATGTTACCATGGCGGAGACCTTATTATTTAATATGATACCTCATTTATTTATATCGGTTAGATAATAAGGGAGATAAATCGCTCGTGACACAAAAATGCGTTATAGGAAAATTTATACTTTTTCCCTTTAATGGTTGAATTCCAAAACAATTATTTCTTAAAATATGATTTCACAAAGCTGAGACATTACTCCTCATATTCCTACCTCATTTATCGATTTTGGTTAGATATCGAGGGAGATAAATGGCTCGAGATAAAAAAACACGCATTTTAGAAAAAGTGACTTTTTTGCCCTATAAGGGTCGAATTACGAAAAAATCCTTTCTTAAAATATAATGTTACCATGGCGGAGACCTTATTATTTAATATGATACCTCATTTATCTATATCGGTTAAATATTAAGGGAGATAAATCGCTCGTGACACAAAAATGCGTTATAGGAAAATTTATACTTTTTCCCTTTAATGGTTGAATTCCAAAACAATTATTTCTTAAAATATGATTTCACAAAGCTGAGACATTATTCCTCATATTCCTACCTCATTTATCGATTTTGGTTAGATATCGAGGGAGATAAATGGCTTGAGATAAAAAAACACGCATTTTAGAAAAAGTGACTTTTTTGCCCTATAAGGGTCGAATTACAAAAAATTCCTTTCTTAAAATATAATGTTACCATGGCGGAGACCTTATTATTTAATATGATACCTCATTTATCTATATCGGTTAGATATTAAGGGAGATAAATCGCTCGTGACACAAAAATGCGTTATAGAAAAATTTATACTTTTTCGCTTTAAGGGTTGAATTCCAAATACATTCTTTCTTAAAATATGATGTCACAAAGCTGAGACATTACTCCTCATAATCCTACCTCATTTATCGATTTTGGTTAGATATCAAGGGAGATAAATGTCTCGAGATACAAAAAACGCATTTTAGAAAAAGTGACATTTTTGCCCTATAAGGGTCGAATTACGAAAAATTCCTGTCTAAAAATATAATGTTACCATGGCGGAGACCTTATTCTTTAATATGGTACCTCATTTATCTATATCGGTTAGATATTAAGGGAGATAAATCGCTCGTGACACAAAAACGCATTGCAAAAATATTGATACTTTTGCCCTTTAAGGGTCAAATTCCGAAAAACTTCTGGCTTAATATATGACGTCAGTAAAGCGGAGATCTTAATCTTTAAAACGATGCTTCATAAAACGGTTTCAGATAGGTATCCAGGCAGATAACTGACTCGTAACACAGAAAACAGCATTATAGAAAAATTTACATTTTTGCCCTTTAAGGGTCGAATTCCGAAAACTTTCTTGCTTAAAATACGATTTAACCAAAGTGGAGACCATAAGCTTTAAAATGATACCTCATTCATTGATTTCGGATAAGTATGAAGGAAGATATAGGCTTGTGACAAAAAAATACCTTATAGAAATAATATATATGATTTTAAAAAGAAGGTCGCGACCATGGTCACATAATATTTTAAGAAAGGAAGTTTTTGGAATTGAATCCTTAAAGTGAAAAAGTATTCATATTTCTACAATGCATTTTTTGTGTTGTGAGCCACTTACCTCCCTTGATATGTAACCAATATAGATAAATGAGCTACCACATTAAAGATTAAGGTCTCTGTTTTGGACAAATCATATCTTAAGAACAATTTTTTTTTTGGAATTTGACCCTTAAAAGGCAAAAATAATAACTGTGAATGTCGTGCATATGAGATCCATGCCACTAGATAGTAGCAGCACATATCACAGAGATATTAATAAACTGCTTCACTGGTGTCGACTTTTGTTACATACCTTTTACACTAAAGAAATAAACAAGTGAAACAAATGAGGCGTTTCTTCTTTCATCCTATACAAAATTCATTGAATTTGCAAAATTTTTGCATGGGTCTTCTAGTTAGCATATAAAAACATAAGGATAAACAAAAAACTTTTAAATTGTTGGGTGTAAACCTTTAACCAGGAAGACTGATAAAATGAAGATGTGACACAACAGAAATCATTTTGATGAAAGAATTATATTTTGTTCTTCGGGCAGGGACGAAATTGAATGATGATGTTTGCTCTTGTAGAGAGGAAAGGATAGAAAGAAATAAAGCTGGCTTTACTATGGTGAATTATTAAGTGAGATTTTGGAGAGGTATGTACGGCATAGATTGGATATGAGTTGCTACGAATATTAGTCATTGTGGAAAAAGATCCTTGCATTTTTGGTACATGATATCTCAAATGTAGTTCCTTCAGGAGACAAACAAAAGCACAGTAATAAACTTTGATAACAGAAAAGACTAGATTCTTTGTAGTTAGAAAGAAGTAAAAATGTCTCTTTCATACTTGGATCTTACCATGAGGGTACGACTGGTCAAAGATGGGGTGGCCACAAAAAAAAAAAAAAACTGCCTCTGCTTAGTGTTAACCATCTCGCTTCTACACTTGTCAACTTTGGTGTTAGTTATTGCTTCAATTCATGCTTTTGTTTTTAGAATTTGTACCTGTCCAGTCACCCCACTCTTTGCACATGTTATTCTGCTGATGTAGGGTTTACACACAGAAAATTCACCATTTTGTGTGTTTTTTTTTTTTCTTTTTACCATCCTGCTGTTATCTTTGGTAAGTGACAGTCATTATATTTGTTAACAAATTAATCATTTTCATTATTGGAAATTTCTAACAAAATTTTTACACCAATTTCTTATAAAACCATTTCCAACAGTAACAGAAAAAGGAGATTAATAAGAAGTGAGATTACATGTACACACACACTGTTAAGGTTTTTGAAGGAGACAATGTGATGTTTTTATCATTTCAGACTGCCGACGCGGTCAGTCACTGGTCGTGTGGGCCATCTCGGAGGGCCGCCAAGCAGCGCGTGAGGTGGATTTGTTCTTGATGGGATTTACGACATTGCCCGGACCAGGTGGTGTCATCTCAACTGTGCTTCCGGCCATCAGTCAGAAGGGCTAGGCTACGTTGGTATTAGGATTTTCTGGCTCCCCGTCTAGATGTTCTCTCACCGTTACCGTCTGTTACATTTATTCTTACGTGCTCTTATAGAACGTGTAACTTTTAAATTTCTAGATGTGTGATATTTTTTTAAATACTGGTACAAAAATGTTAGTTTCGTATTGTGCGAGTACATTTGAGAGTTAGGTGTAATCTGAAAGGTACTACGAGTGCGTTTCTCGAAACTGTCCGATAGGTTTTAGACAGTTTTACATGGTTGGATAGTAATTGGAGAGATGTGTTAAAGGTTTATAATTCTATATTTTCTAAATTATATTTTCACTGTTATCACAATACTGTAGAAAGAACAGAGTATTTCTAGGGAAGGACATGTAGTGTGCATGGCTTCCTCAGCATTTAGTTCTGAATTTGTTGCAGCACTGCCCTCCTGTTTGTGTATACTTTGTATGTGTATCATACAGCTTGTAGTGTTTTAAGTGTCCAAACTCTACTCATCATTTTAGTGGTGTTCTTGGCAACTATATCTTCCAGTACTTGGAGGGTTCTAAAATAGCTGCATGTTTGTGTTACACAGTAGATAAAATGAACAAACAAAACTTTATGTTCCTGATTATTCCAGTAAGTATAAATTCTGTATATCTGTATTTTTACCCCATTTTTATAATACAGTTCTCTCTTTGTTTGCTACACTGTAAAACTGATCTGTACTTCAAAGTCGTAGAGTTAAAAGGAAGGAAATGTCACTTTCTTTCACATGAAAATAAAAATCACTGTTCACAGCAAAATGTGTTACTATTTATTTCTGAAACTTTTTTTTATGTGTGACCACAGTATCTTGTGTAGTCCAGATTGTGTACATTTCAATTCAGCATCAAGGGGGAAACAATCTATTGGTTATTTCTTGTTGCATGACAATAATAATAAAGTTCCTGTTCATATTAATATAATTATTTATTTATTTTTTTTAGGACTTTGAAATTGCCTTATGGTTTATATATCATTAGATCTACTGTTAAGCTTTAATGTAAATTTATTTCTAATATTATGCTGCTTCTGTGATCAATGTTTTGTATTTTGAATTGGACTGATGTGTTGTGTAATGGCAGTATGAATGTTTAATGTTATTAGTGTCAGTTGGTGCTGCTAAGAGCAGAACTTGTCTGGTTAATAACCAAAAAGATATAAGAAAGTACTTGTGATAAGACAATATAAGAGTGCTTCCAGATGTTGTATACAACTTACATTTCAATTAATGGGTGGGTTAATGTGTAGATGTCATGAACTGCATGAACTGTTTAAATCTAGATGCAATTCTCCACGAGTAAATAGTGCTGTTTTTACTTTCTGCTGTTTCTGTTATGTCAAAATTAATCTGTTCTTAGTTTTAGATTAATGTTGAACATTAGTAGTATTTGTTGCTTTCAGTGTCCTAAGCCAGAGCTAAAAAAATGCAGAGCAACTTAGAATTGCATACAAGAAACGGTAAATTTAACAGCTGTGTTAGGTACTTTGCCCTAAATTTGTTAGAAAAATTTCCATTCATATTGTATTATAAACTCATTAAAATATGTTTGGTTACTAAAAGTCTTCCTGGTGAAAAAATAATTTTGTTTGTGTATGCAAACTTAACTTGAACTGTCAAGAAATTGATGGTGAAAAAGAAAAAAGGTTATTTGAAAAGCTTTGTCTTGAATGGTGCAAAAATGGAGTTTTCTTCACCAGGATCATGTTTCATTCAGTTTGATTTATTAATGAAACATGATTTGATCTGTCTCTTACTGAATATGAAATTTTGGAAGGTTTTGATAGTTGCACAGCCTGTATGATATGGTTACAATTGTTTCATAGCTTATGTAAAACAGAAAAAAGTACCATTATTTCCATCCTTAAATAGTTTTCAGTGTGTTGAAAAATTTGATTATTACCTTTCTGGAAATAGTTCTTGCTTATACATATTTTTCCAATGATTAAAGAAATGTTATGTTTGTAGCTAAAGTTGCATACCATTGGTTATCTTGATTTCAGTGTTTTTTTATATATACTATTATTTGGACGTAACTTGACGATTATTTTTTGGTACCTGTATGCCTGTGGAGAATAAATCAGTGGATGTTCTTGCAGTGTAAAAGTTAATGAGTAAACCCCATCCGTACCTGCCTAAAGATATTTCAGATAAAAGTGTATAGCCGAGTCTCTACATGCGTATGAAATTTCCCATAAACCCTGCCCAGTGGACGTAGTGGGTTGATGGTGGAATCATTCTATACGTTTTTGGAATTGTCTTCTCAGAAAACTATTAAATCTCAAATTAACTATAACATAACATTTATTGAACATTAATTACTAAAATATCTCATTTTGATGCAATTCTCCAGTAACACAAAATGGAGTACTAAAATGGCATAGATTTAGAGTAACAAAATAAAGCTATAGAAAAATTAAAGATGAATCAATTGGTTTGTGGAGGCCATTATTTTGTGTAGACTTGATGCATTTTGTTACAAACTTTCCTGCATTGAAGCAGTGTATTGAAATAAAAATCAGATTTGAAATTGTTGTAACCTGTGATTTCTCTGATCAGCTATTATTATATTCATTGCACTGAAAAATCATTCACATGTAAGTAGAGTTTCTGTGAATTCACAACCACTTTTCATGAAGGGAGAAAAAGTGTTGAATTTTCTTTATAGTTATAAACATACTTAATTATCGAAACTCGTATGATCTTGCTTACAATGTTAAACATTTTACATAAATGAGGGATTTCCCTTCAAACACACATTTTCATCTCGGACTATAATATGGTTTCATCCGAAAATAAACCAAAAGCTTAAGTGTGGACATCAATATTATTCGTCAAAGATTGTAACAAATCTTAAAAATGGTTGAAATTTATTTTAATCACAATCTGTTCTTGCTTTCAGATTCCTACAAAAGTACTGTTTATCACTAACTCCGGAACTACCATCCTTATAAACGGTTAATTTTTTCAATGTTTCAAGAACTTTTATAGCCCCTCAGTTTCTTGGCTGAGCTAAAGAATTTTGCTTTTCTAGAGTCTTGTGTATTTTAATTCAATAAAAAGAATCTACTAATCCTTCAAACCTGAATCATAATCCTGGAGAGTGATATTCCAGGCATAACAAAACTTAAGAATGAATTGATCTTCTATATCTCAAATGCACAGTAGGCCTGTAGTTTTAATACTGTGATAGAAAGCTATTCTAAGATAAGATACCCTACCCAGTCTGTCTGTTGGGACAGTGCATATAAGGTACCAAAGAGAGTCTGGATAAAATACACATCCATCACATTGTTGATGACATAATACACTGCTGCACTGCACTTGTTTTCTTGTCCTCACTTTGTTTGGTCAACAAGCAGTAAGAATTGGTATTTGAAAAGAGAAATAAGATTCAATTTGAATGGAAGTGGTGAGGGTGGTTGCTGTTTGTGTGCGAGACATATTGAGTATATGTATTGTCAGTGTTTACTAGCTATGATTATACCTTTAAAGAGATTACTATATGAGAGTACAGCAATGGGTATTTTAAACAAAATATATTAAATTTTCAGTGGGTGGGAAATAATATTACAGTTTTGAATATTGCTGGGTTAGAATAGTGCAGTTCAGATCGCACACTGTAAGTCGAGATAACTAAAAGGAAAATGCTTGTAGGCAGTCAAAATATGAAAGTATTAGTGAAACTAAATGCAACACACACCGTGCTATGAGTTGTTGAGTGCACTGGCCTGTATCTAATCTATTTCACAATGGCTTTAATTTAATTTCTTTGGAATGCATACTCACATGGCACTTTTCCCACACACCCATTTTCCCCCTTTCTTGTATGAAACTACTTTTGCTCTCAATGAATTTTATTTTTAAACTACTTCAGCATTTTTGGAAAATTATTCACTTCTATTTGTAATTTATTCCACTCCTAGACTTCCTTACACATGAAAGAAAATTTTACCACACCCTTATGCCTGAAGTCAAGTGTCACCTTGTAGTCATAGTCATCCATTTCCATCAATGCACCACTTTAATTCTTCCGCTAATATCTTTCCATGCTTCATCACCAATATACACTTTGTGTATTCTCAACCCACTCTTCATCCTCCTACTACTTCCAGTAAATCTTATTCCAGCTACCTTATCAAATCAACTGTCAATTGTGTTCTGCAGTAATTTCAAGATAAAACTCTAGCAGCCCTTCTTTGTATCTCTCCATCCCCTGCATTTGATACCCAAAATGTAAATCCCGTACTTCACCACCATTTTCAAACAGTAGTCAGACTAATTTTTTATAACTAAATTCCTTCATGTTACTGGTACATTTAATCACTTTCCCCAATAAAAACAATTTTGAAACCTTTACCTCCCACCTGCTCAGTGTGTCTTGCCCAGTTGAGTTTATCAAATGTGATGCCAAGGTATTTATTCAAGTCTTCAACAAGCAATTCCTTTCCCACCCAATGATCATAACCAACCATTAGTTTTCTATCTGTGTTCCTAATAAGCTGATTTCTTTGCATTTACCTTTATCCCGTGTGGACCTACTCTGTCTGGAACATCCTTCAGTCTTCTCCCATTTTTCTCCTATAATCACTTCTTTTGATACTCGTTTCTTTCTACATTTTAATAATTCTTCTTTCCAGCAAATCACTTTTTTACCCACTCCAAAGGTTTATACCTTATTTACCATTATTTTATGGTTCATTTTGTCGAATGCTTTAGAAGGTTCTAGTACTACACTATCAATTTGGCCTCCCTTGTCCATTTCTTCTGAGGTATCTTGCACGTAGCACACCAACTGAGATTTGTTTAAACATCCTTGCCTAAAGCCATGTTATCAATTTATAAACCAGTTTCTTTCATCATAGATATTTTTGATGTCGTTACATATCAATCCTCCATTAATTTAGCTACCACTGATGTCAAACTGATCAGCTGGTAATTTTTTATCCTATTTGCCACCACTTTTTATGGACCAGGTATCCTATTTACTTTACCAATCCTCTGGACAGCACCTAACATCTAGACTTTAAAGGTAACATAAAATTGCATATCCTGCTTTCTATGAAATCTAGAAATATTGTCTACACCATCCCCATTATACTTTTTGAGCTTTCTTAGTTCCTTGATAATATCCTCAGGATAGATTTCAGTATTTTTAGTCTGGTGATTTATAATTGTGCTGACAACAGTTTGTTTTAAATCCTCCCAATCTTGAATCATTGTCCATAATTGCCACATCAAAACATTTACTCAATACCTTACTTTTTAAAAACATTGTTAGTAATTTCAACCTTTCATTATACTTGTCTGAATACCTTCTCTTCAGTTTTCTAAAATAGACATAGAAATGTCTAGATGTGTCGCTAAACAATGTCTCAGAACCAATGATATTTGTCATAAACCTATAATTAGTTTTCTTCTTTGCTGCTATTAATTCCTTATTTAGTTTGTTTTTTAAATTTTCCCTACTGCTCTAATGTCTCTTGATTCTGCTGTTTTCATCTTACCAGCCTCTTTAACCTCTTCACCTATCTATTATAGCATGTAGAATCTGTACTTTATTGTTGTGGTATAAATAATTCTTCACCATTTTTTATTATATCCATGAACTCTTCCCACTTGAACTCGGCTGTACTTGTGCCTTCTTTCCATTTGCTAAACCTAACGGCGAAGTATCTCTTCAGTTATAAAATTTGAGACTTTTTATAATTATATCTATTTTTTCTCCTTCCATTCTGACCACTGTTTTATTAAATCCTCTAACATCCATCAGAAATACATCGTGATCACTTATTCCTTCAGTTACTTGACACCCCACATGGTTACCACCAGGTTTTACAAAGATAATGTTCAACATGTTTTGTCCCCTTTAGTTCTGCTCTACCACTTGTTTAAAGCCTAATATTGGTTATCTTATGTTTTAATCTTATTTCCTACTCAGTTGATAACTGTTAAATTTAAATCCTCCGTAATAAGGATGATTTTTATGGTCACTTCAGAATTCTGAATTTAGAAAGATTTGATGCTATGCTATCAATTTGGTCTCCTGTGTTCCTCAAAAGTATCTTGTATATAGTCCAATAACTCACATTCACATCAATATTCGTGCCTGAAATTATGTTGTCTATTTGAAAACCAGTTTCTTACCTCAGACTTTTCTGATGGTGTTGACTATCAATCATCAGCTTCATCCGGTGTAAGAGTGCTCGCCACATTTGTCTGTCAAAGTATTTTTCTTCTTCTTAGACTCTAGACCACGATGCACCTTTCTCTAGTAGATCCAGTTTCACAAGCTCAATCCATCTCCTAGGCCGGATCGAGCATGGTGGTGTAACGGTTAGCGTTCTGGCCTCTCATTCGGGAGGATGGCGGTTCGAATCCCTGTCCGGGTATTCAGATTTTGGTTTTCCATGGTTTCCCAAATCACTCCAGGCAAATGCCAGGATGCTTCCTTCAAAAGGCCATGGCCGTATTCCTTCCCATTCCTTGTCCCCCATCCTTTCCCATCTCTAAAGACCTCGCTGTTAAGAGACGTTAAAAAAAATTCTAGACCGGCCTCTTGGTCCTTTACCCTTCAGTTCTTTTTCTAGCTAGATTCTCGCTGTTTATGTTGGGTCCATCCGCTTGACATGTTCCAACCATCGCAATCTTGCTGTGGCAATTTTTTTTATGAAGGGTTTCCATTGCCTGGGATCTGTTTATGGATCACTTCATTCCTGATCTTGTTTCTTCTGATTTTCTGTACCATTGATCGCAGGAACTTCATCTCAACCAACAGGAGTCTTTTTTTCATCTCTGCTGGTAGTGGTACATACTTCCAGGCTGTACATTGTTATGGGTAAGACATGTGAATTCTACAGTGACATTTTGGCTGTTATTGGAATATGCTTGTCCCGCAGAAGGTACTTAACTTCATGATAGAACTGGACTCCTTTTTGTACCCTATTGGTAATTTCATTCTGGGACCATCAATATATCTATTAACTTATCTAACACTGGTGTCAAACTGATTGGCCTGTAATTTTTAAACCTATGTGTCACCCCTCTCCTTTGTGGACTGGTTTTACTATCACACTTTTCCAGTCCACTGGTAAGCAGCAAGTATACAGACTCTATCTAAATAACTTTTCAAGGTAAGGTACAATGTCCTATCCTGCTATCTTTGAGATATCTAAAGTAATATTACCTACACCAGTTCCTTCATAATTTTTTTACTTTTATAGTTCGTTCATGATTTCCTCAGGATGAACCTTGTTTAGTTGTTTTAAGCTGATTTGCTGTCTCTCAACTTTTCTTACCAGCCTCTTTATCCTAATTTCCCTATTACAGTCCATAGGTTCCATACTATTCTTTAATTTTTGTTTTGGTATAAACATTTCTTTTCTGGTTCTTATTATAACCATGAACCATTCCCATTTTACTTCCTTCCTTCTATATACTCAACCTTCCCCTGAAATATCTCTTCAGTTCTGAAATATGTAGCTTTTTATATATGTATTCACCACTGGTTTGCTGAATGTTCTAATATCCACCAGAACTGTTTTATGATCACTTATTTGAGACCCCACCCATCCCAGTATCAACTCTATTTCTAATTGCTTCATCAGCTTTAACTATTTCTTTAATATTTATGATTTTCACTATCACACATCTGCATTCAGTATCTCTTTGGTCAGCAGCCCCTAACCTATATTAAGGCACAATCCTGATCCCATCAAAATTTGATGTGGGTTCCCTCAACTTTTGCTATCAACTCGGGAACTACCCCTTCTGTTTAGCTGTATGCCATGCCTAGAGAAACCGTGCACACCAATTGTCTCCTCAGGCACAGCCCCCAAGAAAAAAAAAACTAGTGCCTTTCCCAAGTAACATCTCTGTTTCCACGTTTACGCACCTCACAGCATGCAACTGAACCTGCTCACGGTGGTGTAGGACCAGCGAAAGCTCAACTCTACTATGCTGCGCCTCTCTACTAGAATTAGAGTTTTTTCAATACTACTCCCTACACACCCCACTAATACTGTTCCGTCTTTCTCACCAAAACCCCTACAAAGTGAACTTATATCCTCTATTACCTGATCTATTGTTGTCCTATGTTTGAAAAATCTTGTGACCTAGTAGTCTGTACCTAAACCTTTCCCATGGCTTCTGCCTAGCAGTAGAACCCTCCTCTTCCCATTGTTTCCATGCAGGTTGCTACTCCTTACCTACTCTCACATCTACATGAAGCACTTACCCTCCTGACTCTGGTAACAGGTCAAATCTATTTCTCTACATAATTTTTGAAGTATCTGGTTTCTTCATCTTGTTACCCATATTTCCCCTACAACATGTTAGTAGTTCCCAACCATCCTTCTCGTTAAACCCACCACCTCTCCTTTCCTCCTCTATTCGCAGAGCTTAAATTAGCCTAATTTTTTGTCCATCTCCCTGATCTTTTCATCATACTATGAAACTTTCCTCTCATATAAAAATAAGATAAGATAGGATAGGGGAAAAATAAACAGATACCTGTCACTTACCACAGATGAAGGCAGGAGGGTGAGACGAACACGTAAAATACACAAAAACATAAACAAATTGCACCATATTTTGATATAAGTCTTAGTCATGTGGGAGGCGACGGGGAAACCTAATTTAGTTTCGACGTTTACTCTCCACTACATACAATACGAAAACACTATTTACACCCGGTGCAACCCACACCATTCACCACAAACCTGCGACTGGCGTCACGCCTTTCTTATTCCTATTCATCGCTTCCAATTCCCTCGTCAATTCATTTTTCTGTGACAAACATTTTGAAAGCTGTAAAATAAGCAGGGTCCTGATCTAAAAATTCTTGGCATTGGTCTGGCGTACTCTCAACACTGTGCTGGAGACTTGAGTGCCACACGATTCCCATACTGTGAAGTCTTTATACGTTTCAACGACTACTGTAGGGCGCAGTGGTGGAACATTGTCTCTCGTAGAGAACAGGAATCTTTGCTTAGTTGTCTGGATAATTATAATTATACAAACCTCTATTTAGAAATACCTCAGCCTAGAGGAGGTGGGATAAACTACTTGTTACAGTACGCCCTCAGGGGCTCCTGCTGCACCCATATTGTATTGAGAACGGTTGCATTATTCGGGGGCTCCACGTTACTGTATTCCCTGGATTCATTGGACCTAACTAAGTCTCGACAGTAACTGCACTGCCTGTATTACGGGTGAGCCATAGCATATTCTAAACAAGCATAATTCCAAGAAGTGGCTCACATTTGGTATTCTGTCTACTTCAGAAAAATAAGATTGTAACAGGAAAGCTTGTGCTCACATCAGTCAGACGAGCTTTGATACACAGACCTCCACCAATGATGAGGCTACAGTTACACGATGGTTCTGTGAATGTATTTGTGGTGCAAAGTCCTTTACAATCAATACTGCGGATGTCTATAACAACACATCTCTAACACAGACGTTTTTGGCAGCAGGTTGTAAGGTTCCATAAACAGAAAATACCAATATGCAAAAATTAATGGAAATTCAACAGCAGTAAAAGTAATAACTAAATGTAAGTACAGAAAATAGTGAAGCTCGGAAATTTCAACACAAGTACCGGGAAAAGTTCATGATATCCATTAATCCTTACATTTCAGACCACAAAATGGTATGGAAAAAGAAATTGCAGGTCTCTAATGCCTTCAGAGTCTGAGATATCTGTTACTTCTTCGTACCTTAAAAACTTTGAAATACTGGTGGACGAACCTGGTCACGTTCCTCGGCAGACTGAGAACTGGGCGGGTGAAGTTAAACAAATAGGATCATTACCATGTGACAGTGGGACATGAATAGTTTTCAGGCTCACAACGAGGAAGTTCGACTCTCAACTCAATCTAATTCACAGTGTCTCTGTCTCCAGGAGACCTATACTACCAACCAGTGTTGAAACAGTATGAGGACAAGACCGAGGGAGAAGGAATGCGACTGTATTTGTCACAAACACTGTCCACTGTTGCTCTTACCTCTGCCTTACAAGCAGTAGGGATGATCTTTTTTTTTCTTCTGTTATAGGTCTCTTCACTGTTCGATTCAATCCTCCACTCCTTCCTATCGTGTGCTAAACTTTTTATCTTGACATACCCCTTACAACCCACATCAATTATCTGCTTCATATGTTCTAATCTGTCTTCCTCTGCAGTTCTTTCCATCAACTGTTACCTCCACTAACAAGTTAACCAATCCTGCATTTCCCAAAATATGACCTACCATCCTGTCCCTTCTTTCTGTAAGACTTTTCCACAAACTTCTTTCCTAACCCATCATTTCCAACACTCATTCATTTTGTACTTATTCATCTACTTAACTTTTAGCATTCTTTTATAGCACCACATTTCCAATCCTTCAATTTTCCTTCTTTCTGGTATTCCTAAAGTCGATGCTTTGCTACCTTAAACTGGGGTGCTCCACACGTAGATTTTTAAAAACTTCTTTTCTAGATGAATATTTGAAACCAAAAGATTTCTCTTTTTCATTAAAGTTCTTTTTGCTATTGCTATTCTGCTTTTAACATCATTCCTGCTATGGCCATTAGTCGTAATTTTACTTCTTAAATAGCAAAATTCACCAACTTCTATCACATCCAACCCTATTTTTATATTTAATCTACGATTATTAGTATTATTTCTACTGCATTTCATCGCTTTTGTCTTGCCTTGGTTTATAATAAGTCTAAAATCATCCTTCAGTATTTGTTCATGATATTCAGTAACTTCTTAATATCCTCAACCTGTTCCACTAACAAGACAACATCATCAGCAAATCATAGCAGACTGATTTTTTTTTTCTCCTTGAACAAACATGCCACATCTTTCTTTCACTTCGTTTATTGCTTCTTCTAAATAGAAGTTGAATATTAACGGGGATAGACTACAATCTTGTCTCACACCCTTTTTAACTGATGCATGTGTCTCATGATTCTCTACTTTTATTATAGCTACTTGATTCTTATAAAGAGTATGAAGTATTCTTCTAACTCAGTATTTTAGATTCGACTTCTTTAAAATTTTAACATCTTACCCCATATAACATAATCAAAAGCTTTCTCTAAATCAACTAACACGATAAAAGTATCTTTGTTTTCCTTGATCCGCCCTTGAAGTATTAATCTTGAAGCCAGAATTTCTTCCCTTGCACTGCATTTTTTCCTAAATCCAAACTGATCTTCACCTACAATCTCTTCTACTACACTTTCCATTCTTTTTTATATTATTCTGGTCAGTAATTTTGAAGCATGCGATGTTAGTCTTGTAGTGCAATAATTTTTACATCTGTCAGCTTGTGCTTTCTTCGGAAGTGAGAAGATGACACTTTTATTAAAATCGGTGTGAATCTATCCTGTTTCATAACTTCTTGATATAAGTTTGAATAATATTTTGATTCCTTCCTCTCCCATGGATTTCAGAAGTTCTGCAGAAATCTCATCCATTCCAACTGCCTTATTTGATTTCAAATCATTCAAAGCTCTATCAAATTCTGTCCTCAAAACAGGATTACCTAAGTCATCAAAATTGACATCAACTTCTTTTCCCAATATACTGTTGTTCAAATCATCTCCATTGTACAGTTTCTACGAGGGCGGTCTGAAAAATTCTAAGCCTACAAATATAAAACCAATTTGATATTTACCAAATCATTTTTATTGGTCAATATAGTCTCCCTGAACGCTGATACACTTAGTCCAATGATGTTCCAAGTTCATTATACCATCCCTGAAGTGGCTTTCTGAAAGGCCTGCAAAATATCCATCTATAGCTGCAATCACCTCTTCATTTGAAGAAAAACTCTGACCAGCAAGAAAGTTTTTGAGTTTTGGGATTAGATAGATGTCGGAGGGAGCCAAATCTAGGGAATAAGGTGGATGCTGCAACACGTCATAATGCAGATCTCTTAATTTTCCCATTGCCAAAAGACTCTTGTGGACAGGTGCATTGTCCTGATGAAAGATGATTTTCTTCTTCCTCAAAATGGGCCTTTTATCATGAATTGTTTCATCCAGAATGTCTAAAATATCGGAATAGCATTGTCCAGTTATTGTTTTACCCTTTTCAAGGTAATCAATGAACAAAACAACTTTAGCATCCCAAAAACTGATGTCTTCACCTTCTCTGCCGTTGGAACCGACTTGGCCTTCTTTGGACCTGAACAACAAGCTTCTGTCCTCTGCTTTGACTGCAGTTTTGATTCTGCCGTGTAGTGGTGAACCCATGTCCCATCCATAGTTATGAATCAAAGCACAAAATCAGTTTTATTTTTGTTGAAACGCTCCAAACACTGTTCAGAATGTCTCATGCGGATGTGCTTTTGATCAACAGTGAGCAAATGCGGCACCCATCGTGCACAAAGCTTCTTCATATGCAATACTTCATGAAAAATGTATCCCACACATTCTTATGATATCCCTACGGTCTCAGCAAGCTCATGCACTTTTATTCATCGATCATCCAAAACCATATCATGCACTTTCTGGATGATTTCTAGAGTTGTTGAACTTTTGGACGTCCTTCGCGTTCATCATCTTCGACACTGCTACGGCCACGTTTCAACTCAGCAGCCCATTTCTTAACTGTCGAATATGAAGGAGAAGAGTCCCCATACACTTTTAAAAATCTTCCTTGGATCTCGGATGGCGTTAAACCTTCTTTTACAAAGAATTTTATAACTGCACGATACTCGATTTTTTCCATCTCTGGTAAAACTCCGCACCACACCTGCATCAAACAACTTTACAGACCAAACTACAACGTAGAATGAATTGCAATTTCTTGCAGGCATGTCTGGCACATACACCAACTTGCACGGAAAAAATCACATGGGTCGAGGCCGAGAACTTCTCAGACAGCCCTCGTATATGTATTCCTTTGATCGGTTAGCTGTATCTTCTGAGCTTAGAAGAGTTTTCCCACCAGTAGCTTTAATGTTTATACCACTTTTGTCCATTACTCTCAAAATTCTGTTTGATCTTCCTATATGTCACCTCTACTTTGCCTATGACCATTTCCTTTTCTACTTCTTTTTTCTTGCAGCAATCTTGCTTTTGTTTCTTTGCACTTCCTGTTTATTTGATTTCTAAATTGTTTGTATTGCTCTCTTCCTGCTTCATCCTGAGCATTTTTGTACGTTCTCCTCTGATCCATCAACTCCAAAATATATTGTGTGATCCAATGATTTCAGGCAGCTTGTTCCCTAAAGGCTAATGTTTCTTTACCAGCTTTCATTATTTCTCTCTTCAATGCATTCCATTCGTCCTCAGTTGAGCTCCTTTTAGAGACATGTCTACATTTACTACAAACTTTTCCCATGTGATAGATTATTCTAATTTATTCACTTCCAGGCTGACTAGTTTATATCGTTCACAAAATTCTAACAATCTGCTCCCTCACTCATTTCTTTCTCCTAAACCAAAGCTTTCTACAGTATTCCCCTTTTTTCATTCTCCCACTTCTGCATTCCAATCACCATGATTATTAGATTTTCCTCACCCTTCACATATTGGATTAATTCTTCAATTTCAGAAGAATATATTTTCTCTATTTCTTCATCATCTTCCTGTGACATTGCCATGTACACTTGTACTAGTGTGGTTGGAGTGGGCTTAGTTTCAAACCTCATCAAAATAATCTTGTCACTAAACTGTCCACAATAATTCACCCGTTTTCCTACACACTTATTCATTACATACCCTACACCAGTGACAGCTTGTCTTCTACTTGTCTTGTGTTTCCCAGACAAGAAATCCTGTGCGTCCTTCCATTTAATCTCACTTATCTCAACAACATCTAACTTAATTCATACAATCTCCCATTTTAAGTTTTCTAACCTACCTGCCCTATTCAGACTTCTAACATTCCACACTCCAACTCATAGATTGTGTCAATCCATTCTGCTCCCTGAGCAGTCCCAGCCTGGAGATCCAATTGGGGGATTATTTTCCTCCGGAATATTTTACCCAGTAGGAAGCCATCATACTATATGTAATTTGAGAAGATTACATGGCTTCAAAATACCATTAGGGGCTTTAATGCAGTAGTTTCCTGTTGCCTTCTGCATCCTCATTCTGTTGATCATTTCTGATTCATCTGCCCTTAGAGGCCGTTCCCAACTCCAAGGTAATGATGGTGCTCTGGACAACTCCCCGCACTTCTGCCCTTCTTTCAGGGGCCGTTGGCAAGCAGTGAGCGACTCCTTATACTGGGAAGTTTTGAGCCGTCAGAGTCTCGTCCGTGCAAACAAGTTGCACCATGTGAAGGAGTGGTTGGCATTTAGTTGGAGGATGCTAATATAGTGTCTCCAAAACCTTTATACCTTGTGGTGAAAATATGCAGCTCTGTAAAACTGACCGTATATTCCAAGTTTTGCAGTGAGTTTTAGAATTCGATGATTGATTGCCACACAGTTTGAGTAGTTTGTTAATTAATAGAGCAACAGGAAATATGCATCCTCAGTACCAGGCAAATGACGCATTTTGCTACCGTTTCCAGTTCGTCTTCTGTGAATGTGATCTCCTTCTATTGCAAATTCTGTTTAGTGGGGAGTGGATAGCAACCTTTATGGTAGTGATCACTATCTCATGTATGTCAATGTTGAGTTTAGATGTCGTGTGAAAAATACAATGCCGAAAAGGAACACTAACAAAGCTAATTGGCAACTAGTTGTGATTCAGCAGCGTTACAACGTTGAGAAGAAGGTGAATCACTTTTGTGTAGTGATTAACCAGGAGGCTTTTCATTTCCATTCTGAGAAGTACAGGAATGCTGTAAAGAATGCATGTGACAGGCTTTGCTTCATTTGAGCAACAACTGAAAACCTACCACCACCAGCAGAAATACGAGAGCAAAAGTGCATCGTATTATTAAGGGGAGCAAAAATACAAATTTCTAGGGCAATTTGAGCACCCTCTACCATTCCACAATGTCGTGTAAAGAGTGGGACACTGTTCGCCTTACATCTGTAAGGTACTTTTAATCACCAGTAATTTCATTATTGGAGCAGAGGTGCAGCATCTCCAGCAAACAAAGAGATGCGCAGCTGATGGCAGCTTCAACCTGGTGGTAAGGCAATGAAGAACTGTTGCATAGAAACATGGTTTGTGCTTTGTTTAGTCAAATATGGGACCCAACCACAACCATTTTGGAGTTGCTCTTAGAATGTGCAACAGATTAAAATGAATGAATGAATGAATTCTACATCAGGGCCAGGCCTTATCTATTACCAGATGTTAAGGCATTGTAGTGAAGATGCCAAATAGTATGTTCTACATATCTTTAACAGTATTTTGACTTCTTCAAAGAAATAATGCTAAGCCTCCTTTTAAAATCAAGCAAAGATATTATCTGTCATAGCAGTGCCTTAATGAGCTGTGTTGGGAAGATATTAAAGCAGACTGTGAACCAGTGCTCTCGAATCCAAAAGTCTGTAGAGCCATTTTCAGAATGATACTTTGGATAACCTGATCCTGCTGGAAGCAGCACTACATTTATCCGCAGTGAACATATTGTAGGTGTTTTTATTATAAGCATACGATGTTACCTGGCACCATGGAATTTTAAAGCCGTTGAAAATATTTCCTTTTTTTTTAACAAGGCGTCACTTCCAGCAGTGAATCGGATGTGAAGCAACGGACCTCTATGTTCTGTAGAACGGTGTTCCTCAAAGGTCAGTTTCAGGCAGAACTCCATTTCCTGACACTTTCAATAGCATTTCACCAAAAATAACACGACTCTTATGGTATTCCTTATTTGTAGACGATTTTCACATTTTTTGTTCATCATGTAGCTTACTCTCATTAAACAGGTTACATTATTCGTTTTCATCTTTCCGTGGAGAAAACTATGTAATTTTTACCTGTAGTTTAATATTTTTAGCAGAAATTCATTTTACTTTTAGGTAAGTTTTAGTTAAACTGTTCACTTTCTGTGCCTCATTTTTGGTTGAAATACAGAGTCCTAAGGCACTCAATATATTAACATGTCTGTGTGATAGGTCATGGAGGGCAAATTGCTCATGCCTACTACAACTTTATGGAGCCTTTGTATAGTTGCAATTGGATTATGACTGCACAGTATTATTTTAGACATGTCATAGTACAATAAGCTCTTTACCTCTGGAAATATTTTAATGGTATTTTAAATTAGCACTTTTAATCTGGCATGAAGTGATGAGTATAAGCAGGATACTCTGTAGTGACCTTCAACACAAGCTGGATAGTAGATGAACACTTTATTGAAGTCTCTTCAGGATATGAAAGTTAGTTGCGACATGAAGTACATCATATCCTACAATTCCCTCAGCTGCATTCAGACGTCAGGAAACCTGTAGCCAGTACAGTAACTAATTCATGATGACCTCCAGTCTTGTGGATTCCTGGTCATGTGGAAATTGGGGTGGGGGAGGAGCAGATGAAGCTGCCAGATTGGCAAGGTTTGAGGCCAGGATTAACATTGTTCCAGTTCTAAAGTCTGACCTTGTCTCATCCTCAAAGTATGGCAGAGGTTGGAATTCGGACATAACAAGCTCTGGCTGGCCGAACAGCAGCTCCTTCTAGTGGGTGCATTCGTCCTTACCATTCTCTGTGTAGGTCACCGTCCTCTAAAGCACAGTCTCCTTCTTTGCTGTGATGACCCACTGGAGCATGATGTTTATAGCGTACCTTCAACGGTGCATCAACTTTTAAAATACTGTTTGATTTTTCATTTTAAAGTCAGATGTCTATGGAGTCAACTATCTGTGCAATAATTTAAATGATGATAATGACAATGTAACAAAGGATTTACATTTCTGTGTGTTTTCTGCTCTTGTCCCAAAAATCTTGGGTACTTCAGCATAGCTTTAAGATGAATGGATTTGTTGTTTAGTTTTTTTCCTCAATTTCTATTATGGTGTTTTTCAATCAGACTGGCACCTTTGCAGCCAACCAGACATTTTGTTTAACATCTGGTTGTCCTTTTTTCAATGAGCAAGGTATGCGTTGAGTTTAGAGAATTTTATGTTTTTGTGTTCCTTTTAAAACCAGATGTCTCAGTGTTTTCCTTTCTTATTATGTTTATGGGTGAATTCTTTGGTTGGTCACACAGTCAATAATTTAGAGCCATAACAGTTTTTTGTCTCGATGTTGATGAGCACTAAAGCCCCAGCAGAGTGCTAAGCTTTAAGGAAATCCATTCAGCATTTGTAAGTACACCACAACATGAAATACGTCATATACTGCAATTCCCTCAGCTGCATACAGACAGCAGGAAACCTGTACCCAGTGTATCGAATAATTTGGAAAGACCTCCAATTTTTTGGAAAGTAGGATTTGTTCTGGTGGATTCCTGGCTATGTGGGAATCTGGAGAGGGGGTCAACCAGTTTTCTCAAGATCACAATAATCACTGCTCCCAGGGAAAAAGTGGTGGGGTGGGGGACAGGGGCATAGCTACTATGGGGCGAGGTGGTGCAGTGCACCGGGGCCCTCACGCTCAGGGGGCCCCCAAGGGGTCCTCAAGCGCAGTTTAGAGGGCCCACAAGCCTTCACAGCAAACTGCAAACTGGCGACTTTTTTTTTTTTTTTTAGCCCCTCACTAAGGGCCCTCGTTGCTCAGGGGGGGGGGGCCCAAACACTGCTCAGGGGCTCTTAAAGAACAATTCAAGGGCCCCCCATCCTCAGTTCAAGGGGCCCCTACCAGCACACAAAGCAAAAAAAAAAAAGTCGCCCGTCTGGCCTGAGCTGTTTAAAATGTTGTTGATTCTGTGTAACTACTTTATGCTACCACATTAGGAACAGGGATCATGTAGTCCCCTATCCTCCTCTTTCTCTCTCTCTCTCTCTCACACACACACACAATGCAAGTACACCAGTGAATTAACTAAAGTGACAATCACATTCACTTGGCCAAAAAACACTCTGTGAAAAAATATGAAATCATTTAAATGATGAATATTTTAAATGCAACACTTTAAAAATGTTTTTTTTTTTTTTTACTTATGGCTTTATGCCTAGTCAACATGGAGGTCATTAGAAGTGGGATGGGGCTGGGGGATAAGAAACGGGAAGGAATTCGGCTATGGCCTTTTGAAAAATGCATCCCGGCATTCACCTGGAGTGATTTGGGTAAACCATGGAAAACCCAAATATGGATGCTCAGACAGGGATTCAAACCGGTGTCCTCCCGAATGCGAGACCAGAGCATTAACCAACCAACCACCATGCTCAGTTTAAAATGTAGTTGGCACTTTACAATTAGAATAAATGTTGATACACAGATGGCATTATCTTATTTGTTTCTTCCCATTAGGCCTGCTGTCTTGTTCTGGCTATATCTGAAATCATTCCCACCTCTTCTTTGATCTGTAAATATTTCTTCTGCCTACTGAAAATATTGTGATCTCTAAATACAGAGTGAGGATGTGAAGAAAATATTTTTGTATACCGCTTTTAGTTTTAAAATGATGTATTAAATTACTGGGAAAAAGTTGTTAATGCAGCCCAGAAAATACAATTTCTGAATAAGATGTTGGAATATACAGATTTTTTTTTAATATATGTATTGTATTTGTTCAAAGAAAGTAAAATTTGCTGAATGAATGTAACATCACTTCATAGAATGTGAATTTCTCTGCTTGGAGAAGCTGATACAAGTAATAAATCATAAATGCTTGATGATGACTTTTTTTTTTTTTATACATCACTTGAATTGCTTTAACTTAATTTAATATAATTCTGATGGAGTGTAAACTCTGGTGGCAATTTCTCTACACACCCATTTTTCTCCTTTCCTCTTCCCACCTATTTTTGCCATCTACCAATATGAACTTTAAAATTTTTCAGTGCTTTTGATAAATTATTCATTGTTTCTCTTGGTAATTTATTTCGATCCCGGACACACTTCCCTTCAAAAGAAAATTGTCCCACACTCTTATGCCTGAAATCAAGTGCCAGCTTGAGGTCATAATCATCTTTACACACCTCTCTTAATCCTCCCATCGATATTTTCCATGCCTCATCACCAATATACACCTTGTACACTCCCATGACCCTCTTCACCCTCCTTTGGTCTTCCAATGAATACCTTTCCAGCTCCTTTATTCTTTTTTACTACCCCAGAAGTCTGTCCCAAGTAACCCACGATCTCTGAACACCAGTGAACTGTAGTAGTCTTTGCCAAGCAGTATGAATACCTCTCCTCCACTTGCTCCTACATCTCTGCGGTACAATCTGTAACCATAAGAGAAAACCTCACTGTCTAGTACTCCTCCTTATAACCACAACTCTACTCCTAGAACTACTTGTCTCTATAAGGTTTGCAAATTCTATTACATTGTTAATTACACTTCTTTAGTCCGACGGTAACACTCTCATCACTAACTTTATATTTTCAGCACTTAACATTCACCTTCCCAGTTCTGCCCCTCCCCCCTATGTTGTTGTTTCTTAAGTTTCATCTATCACCTTATGCATTGTAGAATCTCTATTACATAATCAGTGTCATCATATCAACCTTGATCAATTATCAACAAATATGTCATCATTGGCAGTTCGTGAGGGACTTTTACGTAACTACAAATCTGATATTTGAGCGAATAAATGGGGATGGAGATAGAGAGTGATTAAAAAATGAAAAAGCATGGAACTGAACAAAATGAAACGGGGCAATACATAATTTTTAAAAAATGTATTTTTGAGGCAGCAGAATGTTCAGTTCAGAGGGGGCTGATGTTAGTTGGTGATAAAGGGTAGTAGGATAACCTCAGTTTTGACTGAAGTGAGACATTTGTCTGGTGGCCATTTGATATTGGTGGGCTAGTACCCAATGCCAGAGTTCGCTGGAACTCCTCCTAATGAGGAAAAACTCTGATAGCATGAACATTGAAGCAGAACTGAGTTTAAAAGACATATATCACCAGATGGCTGTCTCTGTGTACACATCTGACTCCGCCTGGTGACTCACTTCTGCACGAATAAGGTTGTACGCCAAAATATCTTTTCTTGTGATTGTTTTTTTGGTGTGTTCATCATTGCCAGCTGCCTTCATCTGTGGTAAGTGTTGGGTCATATTTCCCTATCCTTCCTTAGTTTTATATATAGTTAAGGTGTGAAGCTTCTTGTGGGAAGATATCGGAAAAATGTGCAGGGTTTAAGGCAGAACTTGACCATTAATATATATATATATATAAATTGCCTATATGTTCACAAAATCTGCAATTAGGTTGATTGATACACTAGTCACAAAATTTGAATTGTATTACCCAGTGCCCAGTTTTGCTTCATCTCAGTACTCAGCACAATTGGGTAAGTTGTGAGATTATGATACTCTGCAAAGTAAAACATTATGCAAGAAAATGCTTTAAAAATGCTCATGCTTTTTTTTCTGTAGCTGTGATCAACTTACAAACATGTTATCACTCATAACTCATAAGTATTTCATTTCTAACAGGACACAGAATAATCATCAGCAAATAATAAAGCATGGTTTTAAAAAAACTCAATTTTATTGTTAACAACGATCATTTTACAAACTGAATAAAATATGCATAGAATGAACTTGCACAGCAATGTAAGTATACCAATGAATGTACCAAATTGATAATCACATTTTCTCAGGAAAAAACATTTACTAACAAAATATGAACTCATTTGTCATAAAATGACGAATATTTTAAATGCAACACTTCAAAAAGGTAGTTGGCACTTTTACATGAGAATAAATTTAAGGCACAGATGGTATTCTCCTCTGCTTCTTCCCATTAGGCCTGTTGTATTGTTTCAGCTATATCTGAAATCATTCCCACCTCCTCTTTGGTTTGCATATATTTTTTGTATCTGTTTGTGGCATCTTTTTACATCAGTTTAGATTTAGCAACTTATCATCATCTGTAGATATTAACTGAGGATATGGAGCAAATATTTTTGTATACTGCCAATATTTTTAAAATATATAAGAGAAGTTACTAACATAACTTCAAAAATCCACCAATAAAAAATGAAAGCAGAAAGTGATGTTGTCAAACACACTCTGTTCTGAAACTAATGAGTGATTTTATTGCATATCCATATGTTCACTTTATTTATGTAAAATATGCTTGCATTTTTTTCATGCATTCCATTATTGAGTTACTGATTAGCCTTTTCTGAAATGCCACGCAATAGTTTTTATAACATGACATATTTGCCCAAAATTCGCCTAAAATTTTCTGTCAGTGGTTGTTTGCAGGAGAGCTGATGATTGATCCAATTGCAAACATAATGTGGCAGGGAATTTGATAGAGAAGTGAAGAGATATGTTTCCCAGGAATTATCTTTGTGCTTTGGCCTATCTCTAAATACATTAACAAATAAAACCCAGCAAGTTGCATGATGCATCTGATATCTTGTTAAAAGTTACATCCATTCACATACAATGAAATTAATATTATATGTGATTATAACAGATATTTCCAGCAGATTCTACCGAATATTGTCGAAGAAACGTAACATTTTTTTACTCCATGCTCTGCTGTTGTCATTTGGAACACAGTTATGTTCTAATGGTTACAAATGGGTAGTTATTCTACATATAGCCAATCATTCAACATGATCTAATGCTATGTATCTAGTTTGCAACTGAATGTGGCTCTACTTGTCTGTCGGTAGTTTTGTTAGTTGCCACCAGTGTATTTCTTCTAAAAGTTGACAAGGGGTAGTTTACAGACATTGCAGTGTTATACGCCGTCCACCCCAAACTGGTGGCTCAAAGTCGTGTTCCTCTGGGCTCACTTCTCACCCCACCACCCCTACCGTTCCTTCTTCTATTACCAGACCACTGTATCCTTGTAACAGAATGGCAAATTTGTCAGTTGGTACTTTTTCCATTTCACATGTAAGGGATAAGGGCAGTGTTTTAAGGACAGAGCAATGTGACCTCGAGCTGCCACTGGAAACTGAATGGACTATAGTCCATCATTCTAATCGGTATAGGATATTGCTCTTTAGGATTAGTGTAGCTAATCCACCAGTACTGCCAAGCAAGTATGCTCAGGCAAAAAGAACTGCTTTCCTGAAGAGAGAAATGTAGTTTGTAGCTTTCAGTGGCCAAAACATGGGAAGGAGTAGCAGCTGAATATAGTTGAACAACATTAGTAAAAGATACTTCAGTGCCATACTATGTTATGATATAAGTTATCTATCTATATAAACAGAATGGGTAGCCATTCAACAGGCTCTACTTTATGTAACACCTTAAACGGACAGCACAATAACAGTGTTCAGGTGTGGGATTGGCCAGCAATGAATATTGGACATTTATGCGAATGACCTCTGCAGTCATACTCAATACTAATGTCTACATTTGAGTTTATGAAACGCTTTTTGTCTACAGGTATCTGATCACTTATTACATCTCAGTGAATCTTGATAGAGAGTGTTGGACACAATAGGCTTTTAATGTAGTTAGTGGCTGACATTTGTTTCAAACAGTACAGAACATAGCGTTAACAACTGGGCAGGTAATTCCATGCCAAATCACCACAATTTTAAAACAAAATTAACCTCACTATCTCAAATTTTCATGAAATTTGGCGCAGATATACTATTTATATAGACTTGCAAAATGCTAATGTTTACACTTCTGTGAAAATAAATATGAGCACTAACCTGAATAAAGAGTTCAATAATGAGTCTAAAACAATTAAATCATACAGACTTGTAATCTCATACTTTAAAAAATTTCACTTAAAGAGGTCATACTTTTTTAGCTTTACTTATAAAATTTAATAAATTAATATCAGTTAACGTTTTAACTAGAGGGAGTGTTCCTGAATTGCATAAAAGAAAAGCTCAAAGAATCAGAATTTGTTGTCACCTGTGATTTTTCTAAAAAATTATAGCATAGTGTTACAAGATGAAGCCCAGAGGTACCACTGGAGAAAGCAATTGGTTGCAGTCCATCGTTTTGTGACATTTCAAATGCGAAAACAAAGTTGAACATTTTGGTTCAGTAAAGAGACAAGCAACTTGTGCTAGTTTGCAAAGTTCCTATGGCAAATTTTTGAATAACCATTATATCATTCTCATACCTAAGAAATGCTATGTTCTGTGGCTATCAGAAGTGAATGTTCTGACAAAAATGTATACTGCGACACACACTAGACGAAGTTAGGGTCCACTTGTAAGTGATGTATGCCGAACCAATGCGGCTTTTTCAAACTTCAATACATCGTACTATTTAATGAAAACTTTAATTTACACTCATTACTGTACTCTTTCTTCAGGTTAGATCTGATATTTATTTTCAAAGAAGTATAGACATTAGCATTCTTGTATTATTCAGTTGAATGCCATGAATGAATGAAAAACAAGCTTCAGTTTTATATTATTTTAATAATAAACCCATTACCTTCCCACAGTTATATTTTGCCAGGTGATCTGCAATAATACTGCCTCTTCATGGAATTAATTTTAAAATGCTGTAAAACGGTACCTCTCCCAGCTCTCCAGCTAAGCTAGTTTCTACAAATTTCTAGAGCAATTCAAAAACATTTATTTGCAGTTTTTTGGCCAATTTTTTAAAAAGTTTACATAGTTGTGATTAAAAAAGTAGTGGATATTTCTTGATGAAATTTGTTACTTTTCCAAGTATATATGAATTGTAAAATTGTTGTACACGTGTGCCAAATTTCATGAACATCTGAGAGGGTGAGATTAAGATAGTGTGTTGAGTTGACAAGCAATTGTCCTGGCATTTATACGACAACTGGCAAATTTTTACCACAGGAAAAAATATATGTACATCGATACAGTGCTGTGATACAGAGGAAGTGAGCAGCATTTCAGATATATAACTATTACTGCTCGGTAATGTATTGCACCTAACATTATGCTTAAAGCTAAGTTAGTTCATTTAATTTTGTTATGGACGATGAATTGTTTATCATAACCAAGTATAGATGGAAGAAGCTTTCATGGAATGATTGTTCAAAATAATGTATTTGCTTACTGCTCTGAGCAACAAATAACTTGCTAAGGTTTGTCTCCAATTTTCTGATCCTTTATCTCAAGTTAGAGATTTTTTTGAAAATTTTCAAGTGTCTTTCATCACTATATTTGTTTAAATGCTGTAAAAACAATAATTTAAACAAATTTATTACATGTTATAACCAGACAGCAAGTATTAATGCTGTTTAGGCCATAAATGGCACTCCTCAGCGTCAGAAAGTATACTCCCTAAATTACTGCAGTCTTTGAAATTATTGTCACAATGTCGATTGCTATCGGAATGGTGAAAATGCGTAGCTAGTGGGCCTCCCCCAGTAGCTGGCCCTCCTGGGCTCGCAAACAGTGCCACGAATCAGATCTGCCACTCGGCCGGTGAAGATGTGGTAGTTGTACTGCGACATGTCTATCTCTCCATACAGCAGCTGAGGTAGCACGTTGTTCAGGAACCACAGGTTTCCATTAGCATCCACCTGCCACAGGGAGACAGCCCTCATTTTTCATCGTACACCAATAAGGATGAAAGATGTTTTACCACTTCCGTGAATGAAGAAAATGTGTTATTTATTTGTACTTCTTTAATGTGTAAGTGGCAGTGATAAAATAAGAACGAGGTAAGAAGGAATTGTGCTATTCATTTGGAATTTGTCACACATGTTCCTTAGGTCATACCTTTGAAGAAAAAAGTGTACATAAAAGCAAAAAAAATCGTACCTTAGATGTGGTGCCGCACGAAAGTTACGAAACGGCGAATCTTCTTCTGTAAAACCCGCCATTTCCATTCAAATTGTTCATGCCAAAGATACTATCTACTCTCTACAAAAAAGAATGTAAAATCCCTGACAAGTTTTCGTAATAACAGACAAGCTGGACCAGAATCATCGCCAAAATATTATGTAATTGTAAGAGTAAGTACAACATTCCTATAACTCGGCTAGTCACCCCAGAACAATTTTTATATTCTCAACGCCGAGAAAAACTGCGTTCTTACGTACTTTATTACAACAAAGAAGCGAAGGATTTAATTTTCATTGATAACTTTAGCTCGCCTGGTTTTTGGACGGCAATATTCTAGTGTGGTGGTTAGGTTCTAATGTAGCCTGGACCAGAATGAAAAAACACGTACTTTTTGTTGCGACAGAAGTGAAGAATAAATTTCAGATTCGATGCTCTCGGTTGCAAATACTATCTTTGTCAAGAACAGTTTAACTGTAAATGGCGAATTTTTGCTATTGTAGATCCATCTTTTCGTAACTTTCGTGCGGCACCACGTCTAAGGTACGTTTCATTTTGCTTTCATGTCTCAAAAAGTATATGCTAAAGTTGTTTTCACTCGAGTCAGTATATTATAGGCAACAGTAGCTTAATTTATGTTTAAATATTATTTCTGAGAATTAAATTCATTTAGTGGGAGAGCAAAATTATTTTAAAAGGTTACACCTTGGTTTAGGGCTAATACTTTATGATCAGTTATGGTTAAGAAATGTTAATAAGTTTGTTTACCATTTAAATACTATGTAAATGGAGACTTTCCCGGCGTATTGATTCAATAAAAGTTTCTCGGGAGTCCAGCCGGATGGTGTCATAAAACGACGACGTTTCGACAACCTGCTCGGTTGTCTTCATCAGGTCTATTTTAGATATTTCTTCTCGAAATCACACACAGACTGGCTTCGCTGCCTCCGACATTCGAATTTCGGAGGCAGCGAAGCCAGTCTGTTTGTGATTTCGAGAAGAAATATCTAAAATAGACCTGATGAAGACATCCGAGCAGGTTGTCGAAACGTCGTCGTTTTATGACACCATCCGGCTGGACTCCCGAGAAACTTTTATTCATTTAAATACTGCTTGTTGTAATTACACTTATGACTTACTAGACTATATTAAATTAGTATGCTAGTCTACAGTGAGACATTGTTAGAAATATCAGAGACACTGAGAAATACTAATATATTTTTCTCGGGCTTCCAGCCGTGTTAAGATGTCATATTTGCGGGACGTTTCGAAGGCGTCCATCTCTGCCTTCATTCTCAACCAAATGTCAATGTTTAACTGTTTGTTTATTCAGCCGCTGCTACGGAAACGGTGGAAGACAAAAACCAACACAACGCGATTACGACATCCGCTCTTCTGCTCGTTACCGGCGCGAAACTGTTTCAGCATTTTAATCGCCGGGTTCCAGGCCGCACTGAGTTGATAACCAGTGTCCCTGTTGACTAATAAATCAGTTAATCTTATTTCTACAGCCTCTGTAATAACGCTTTGACCCGGGCTAAAATGGTTGTTTTTTCAAATTCAAAAGTGTGACCCTCTTGCACACTATGTTCGGCCACCGCAGATTTTTCTTCTTGCCCAAGACGAACATTTCTGGCGTGCTCTACACATCGCTGCGCCTGTCCAATGTAGCCGCGGCCACATTCACATGGTATAGGTATAATATACACCAGGGGTTCGTAAACCTAGGTCATCTTTAACGCTGCCGACCAAGTTAATAATTTTAGTGGGTGGTCTATAAATTGTCTTGACACCGTGTTGTGATAGCAGTCTACCTATTTTGAAACTTAGGGCACCCACAAACGGCAGAAATGCAAGGTCCTTGGTATCAATCTGATCTCTCAGTCGATTTTCCTTCTGTTTAAACGCACGAGTAGTCTGTCCCTGATTATAACCATTATTTAAAAACGTTTTCCGGAGATAGTCCAATTCACCAGCCAGGCTACGTTTGTCAAAAATCCTTTGTGCTCTGTGTACCAAGGTAGTTAATACAGAGTTTCGTTGTGCCGGATGATGACAGCTGTTGGCATTTAAATATAAGTCTGTATGGGTAGGCTTCCGATACACAGTGTGTCCCAGCGAACCATCAGCACTTTTAATAACAAGCACATCAAGAAACGGCAGGCAACCGTCCTCCTCCAATTCCATTGTGAACTGAATATTTTCATGGATTGAATTGAGATGCGCAAGGAATTGGTCAAGACTGTTTCTGCCATGGGGTCAAATCACAAAGGTATCATCGACATACCTATAAAAACACTTCGGCTGGAGTGGTGCGTGGTTTAGTACCTCTTCTTCAAAAAATTCCATGAAGAAATCAGCAATGACAGGAGACAAGGGCGAACCCATTGCTACACCGTCCACTTGTTCGTAATATTCTCCTTCAAACTTAATATAAGTGGTTGTCAACACATTGTGGAAAATATCAATCATTATTTGATCAAAATACCTCCTTAACAGATCTAAAGAGTCGACCAAGGGAACACGAGTAAAAAGAGAGACCACATCGAAGCTCACCATTAAATCACCAGGATCTAACTTCATGTTGTCTAAGATTTCAGCAAACTCACTGGCCGAACATAGTATGCAAGAGGGTCACACTTTTGAATTTGAAAAAACAACCATTTTAGCCCGGGTCAAAGCGTTATTACAGAGGCTGTAGAAATAAGATTAACTGATTTATTAGTCAACAGGGACACAGGTTATCAACTCAGTGCGGCTTGGAACCCGGCGATTAAAATGCTGAAACAGTTTCGCGCCGGTAACGAGCAGAAGAGCGGATGACGTAATCGCGTTGTGTTGGTTTTTGTATTCCACCGTTTCCGTAGCAGCGGCTGAATAAACAAACAGTTAAAGAGAATGAAGGCAGAGATGGACGCCTTCGAAACGTCCCGCAAATATGACATCTTAACACGGCTGGAAGCCCGAGAAAAATTTATTAATATTCAACGCCGTGAAAAATTACGATCCTACTGAGAAATACTGTTTCGATTCTGCCTCTCGAAGATTCGATCGTTGGAGTAACTTCATTGGCTAATGTTTTTAGACAACAAAAGTATAATAATTCTGCGTGATCTCAGTGATAACATTCTGCGCAATCCACCAATACCCTGGTTTTAATAACCCGATATTTATATCTGGGAAAAATAGACCTAGAACTTAAGGTGAAATCCAAACTAAGGAACGTTCATAGCGTAGAAAGTTAGCACATGAAATGAATAGAAGGAAAGAAATTATAAGCTAAGAACTTCGTAAAATATTTTAGGCAAATTTTAAATTATAGTGCTGTTACGGAAAATGTGTTTGGTGTAATGTCAGCACGTTTTCGAATGCTAAGGAAACCTTTAGCTTAGCAACCAAAGTAAGGCATCCGAAGTACTAATGGCATGCACTTTATATATATGCATAAAAAGCAGTAGCTCAGCATCAATTTACACTACACCAGGCTACACTGACACAATTATCAATGCAGAAATAACTATATCACTAGCTGAAAACGAGAAATGGTAGCCCTACATGCTGAATGCGCTTTCAGAACCTCACGGCAAGTTACACAACATTCGAATCTATAAGGCATGTAGATTAGCAATAAATTCGCCGACTATTTAATAAACAGTCATTAGTTACGACCTGTTGTAATGAAAAATTTAACTAATTAAAATATAAAAAGGATTTCAAAACCAAAATAATCATCATGATCACAGCCCAATTCATGCTTACCGTCCTATGTCATTCTCATTTAACTGAAAGCAAATCAAAATATACTGTCGACTTTTATTTATTACAAAAATTCTTGCAGCCTGAAATCGAGTGCCAGCTTGTGGTCATGGTCATCTTTTCCCTTCCATGAACTACTTTTCATACCTACTGCAATATCTTTCCATGCCTCATCGCCAGTATACGCCCTGTACACTTCCATGACCCTCTTCATCCTCCTCCTGTCTTGCAATGAATCCCATTCCAGCTCCTTTATCATATCTGTCACTGATTGCATTCTGCGATAATTTCCAGAAACAAATCTAGCAGTCCTTCTTTGCACCTTCTCCAACTCCTGTATTTGATACTCAAAATGTGGGTCCCATACTACACTACCATATTCGAGCAATGGTCTGACCAAAGTTTTGTAACCCAATTCCTTTACTTCTCTCGTGCATCCCCTCATCACTCTCTCCAACAAGTGCAGGATTTTGAAACTTTTTCCTACCACCTGTCCAATATGTCTTGCCCAGTTAAGCTTGTTATCAAATGTAATGCCAAGATATTTACATTTCAAGTCTTCAGCAAGATATTCTTTCCCCACCTTATATTCATAATTAACCTTTTGTTTTTTATTTGTGTATCTAATAAGCTGACTCTTCTTTGCATTTATCTTCATCCCATGTTTACCAACCCAACTAGATATCCTGTACAGATCACCCTGCAACTGTTTACAGTCCTCTATCGTTTTGATCCTTTTATACAGCATTATGTCATCTGCAAACAATCTTATTTCAGATAGTAAACAATCAACACAATTATTCATTAGAATAATGAATAACAATGGTCCCAATACGCTACCCTGCGGCTCTCCCATTTTTACTTCCACTTCCTTTGATACCGCATTTCCTACCCTAACTTTCTGTTTTCTACCTTTTAAAAATTCTTCTACCCAGCAAATCACTTTCTCAGAAACATCTGTCTGGAATACACATAGGGTAGATGTACTATGGTATCCACGCGTCTGAAAATGATGCAACGGTTATGACTATCAAGTTCTAATTAACGAAAGTCTATGCTCGGGAAGAAATTGGAATTTTGGGCTTAATACGGATTGATCTTCAAAGTAAATACAAATTATAACTCTCAGACTATAGTATTAAGCTTAATTCAAGAAACTTTGCTTAAAACTAATGCAGAACGTTACGAAGATGATCACGATATAAATGCAGAAATATAACCCAACGCAACGGGCGTAAATAAAAGCGTTGCATCATTACTCGAAACCTGGCACCAAGAGATAAAACCTAAGTCCTTGAATCATATAATCTTCTCTCTATTCAGTTTGCATGTCGGCAGTGTTCAACAGTATTTTGCGATGAAAAGATACTAAATGCGAATGAAATGCACAATATGATGTTCCCAACTACCGAATGTCATTCTGCCGAATCCAGCTCTGTAGCTGAAATCACCTCGAGACTATCTTTCGTGAGTGGTTCTTATACAGGGTGTTACAAAAAGGTACGGCCAAACTTTCAGGAAACATTCCTCACACACAAACAAAGAAAATATGTTATGTGGACATGTGTCCGGAAACGCTTACTTTCCATGTTAGAGCTCATTTTATTAATTCTCTTCAAATCACATTAAACATGGAATGGAAACACACAGCAACAGAACGTACCAGCGTGACTTCAAACACTTTGTTACAGGAAATGTTCAAAATGTCCTCCGTTAGCGAGGATACATGCATCCACCCTCCGTCGCATGGAATCCCTGATGCGCTGATGCAGCCCTGGAGAATGGCGTATTGTATCACAGCCGTCCACAATACGAGCACTAAAATGAGCTCTAACATGGAAAGTAAGCGTTTCCAGACACATGTCCACATAACATATTTTCTTTGTTTGTGTGTGAGGAATGTTTCCTGAAAGTTTGGCCGTACCTTTTTGTAACACCCTGTATATTAAATTTAATTTCATTCAAACTATGGAGCGATGCAGCTGCAAGTAATTTCCAATAAGGAAGTCGTTCTAAGGTCGAGCTGTCGACTTATAAGGAGTCTAGTGAATTGCGAGCAACTCAGGAATGTCCATCGAATAAGTTTTATATCTTACATTTTTATTTCTTCGCACTTAGTGAATGGAAGTGAGAGTGTAAATTTCTCCGTCCGCCTGTCTGTAACAAGTATGGTTTATCTTATGTTTAAGGTATTTATTCTTTTGTTTTGTGTTTTATCTTTTAGGAGGCAACTGGGTTTGCCGTCTCTGTATTTGTCTAGACTGCTGCATAATGAGTAATTGGTAATAACGGTACGAGCACCATGAGATTTGAACTCGTGTGGACTGCTCTGTCTCGTGCAGTGGTGGGTCGCCACGTACCTTGACGTCGCTGGGGTAGACGTAGGAGCGTCCGTCGTCGGCGGCGACGACGCCGATGGTGGGAGGCGACATGGCGAGCCCGTTGCGGCTGTTCCAGCAGGTGACGCGGTGGTTGAGCACCTCCATCATGAAGAGCACCCCGGAGCGCTCGTCGAGGACGCTGGCCGTCGACTGCCCGGTGGGTCCTCGCGAGCCCACCACGCGGAAGGACCGGAACCACGGCGTCGTGCCCACAGCGGTCCTGACACACGAGCAGCAAGCCATCACTCAGGAGTAATCACTGCACACATTCAGTTATCATTGTCAATGTTTTTCCGTATGAAAGCCAAAAAATGTTTGCTGAAAGGTTGGTTTCAAAAATTGACGTGGTCCTACCCAGAAAAATCAAGAAATCTCAGGAACAATGTTTGAAATTAATACTGATTTTAATGGATCTGGAGCTAAGTCACCAGGAAACAATGGAAAACCGAAATGTGGACACCCGGATGGGGATTCTAACCTGCGTCCTCCCGAATACAATACCGATCTCACACCGGACTCGGTTGCTTTCGGAAGTTATTTTATTAAACACCTTTTATTTAGGACCTATCCCTCTACAACTCCGTTTCCCAATCACAATGGCATTGGACATTAACGTATTTCTAACAGAACTGAAAACAGTCGGTAGATTTATAGCTGAACCAGCTGAGCCGCCAATGTTTCGCTGTTGTTGTATGACTGAATGAACGCAGCTGAAAGTGTGAAGTTATTTTTTAGCATGCGTTATATTTATTACTACTGATTGAAGCCCCACTATTCAGCGCTTATAACTACTTGTGTCTTGATGCTCACCTTTGTTCCCAATACATTTTTAGTCCAGTTAATAATTTTTCCTTTCTCTCTTGTGAGATGGGTTTCTGAAGTTTAGTAATTTTTGGTGGAGGTGACCAGAGTTTCCATATTACAAAATTAGGAGCGATCTGCAACATCAGTGTCGGAAATCCCAGCGGAGTCCAAATCTTTATGTGCCTCATTGAGCCACAAGCTTCCTGTCTTATAGCTTCTGGTAAGTTAGAAGATCTTCTTGGTAAGCCTCTTGATGTCCATTATCAGAAGGTGCCCGTGAAACTTCAGCCGGTGTTAGCGGTCTCCAATTGTTGGTACAGTTCGCTTTCAGTGGATAAGTTCCATCCGGGAGCACTCTTCGGCCATGAATTTTCCTCAGGATACGTCATTCAGCTTTTTTCCAGATCATCCATGGTGCATTTTCTATTCATCAGCATGACAACAGTTTTGTGATGACAGATTTTATAATTCTTCGTCTTGTTGAAATGATTTCGCGACAGCTGATATGCTGCGTTGAGTTTGGCACATTTATCTAAGATGGAGGTTCCATTTCTACCATTGGGGTGGACCCATTCACCAAGGTACCGGAATCGATCGACTTTTCCAGTCTTGCCATGGATGGTCATCAACGGGGCTTTCCCGGGGTGCCGACTCTCGAAGTACTTGGTCTCTTCGTGCGATATCTGTAGTCCTGTCTTCTCCGCTTTCTCGTGTAGAGTTTGAACAGCAATGGCAGCATCCTTAAAGTCATTGGTTAGGATTGCGATGTCATCTGGGAAAGCCAGGTTCCTGATTTCGATATTTCGTGTTCGGCCCCAATGGTGACTGGTTTGATTGTTCAGTACAAGTTTCCAGGTTCTGATCACGTTGCGTTATAATTTCGGACACACGTACGAAAATGGCCTTTTACATACATACAAGATTCTAGTTAACAGATTATTAGTGAGAACTATAAACTAAGGAATAACCTCTATTTTTATTGTATTCATCTGGATGTCTTTCGGAATATTAAACCAGAATGGGTAGCCAGCTGATTTCACCCACTGTTTTCTTTCATCTTTCATTCACAGCACTAATAACACTGAACACATATACCATCAAAGTCATCCAGAAATACGGTAACACGAGAAACCAACCCAGAGACATTACTATAGTAAACTATTTTTCTTCTGGCTTTACGCCTCCTTGACGCTGAGGTCATTAGAGGAGGGGAGGGGGAAGGAACAGGAATTAATTCGACCGTGATATTTTGAAGGAACCATCCCGCCATTCTCTACAGTAAAAGGCTGTGCCAGACACCGTGTGTGGTTTACAGTTTGACTTTTAATCAAATTAATTACTGAGTCAATCTACTACACAGGTAAGAATAAACAATACGGTGATGAACCAAGGTTTTAAAGAAACTGTTGAGTCACATATGGGTTTGTAACTGGTTTTATAAGCGTTTAAGATGCAGCAATTAATTTAAGATAAAGAACTTTCTGTTCTGACAGTGATCCCAAGGACGGGAGACCAGTTCTGCTTTCTGAGAAAGGTCGTATGCATCGGAACGGCATTCCGATCTTATTTGCATATCACTGTGCCTGCCTGTGGCCTTTTTTTTTTATACACGTATACCTGCGACACTTGCATTCGGATCCACGTGCGGTACAACAAAATCACAGAACATTAATTTCTAACAGGAAAAGGTTCACTCCGGTTAAGGAATGGTGAGAGGGTGTGCTGGCCAGCGTAGAAGGAGACGTGGTGTTGCACGATTTAAAGTGTGTCGTAGGTTAAATCACAAAACTTTTTGCAGCGCGTCGAAACATTAGTATCTCACGTTTCGCTCCTCGAAGGACAATTCATGTTTTAAGGTAGCATGCCTGGTCCTTTGTTAAGTCTCCTTCTCAGTTTTATTTGTTTAATCATGAGGTTAGTCTTTCAAGTGGTTTGATATAATCCTATCCTGTCAACACACTCATTACAATCTGCATCACCCAGCTCTGGCCTCGCATTCGGGAGGATGCGGGTTCTGATTCCCACCCAACTATTTAAAATTGGGTTTTTCCTTAGTTTTTCGAAATCACTCTAGGCGAATTCAAGGATGGTTCATTAAAAAGGCGATGGCCGAATTCCTTTCCGCTCCTTGTCATCAATCCTCTTCCGCGTCTATCTGCGTTGACATCGACCAGGCGTGAAGCACCAAACATCAAACAAAATTTCGTGTCTGAGCGTATGGTATAGATGTTTTGATTCCGTTCAGTAGACGACAAAGACATTTTTAACTGGTAAATACCTGAGCGAGCGTCATAGGGTTAATTTTTGGACCATTCTTGTTACTGGGTATATCTCAGGGTATTACTGATGCGTGTTGCCCAGGAATGTGACGCCATATGGCACTCTTTGCATGAACCGAGGAACTTGAAAAGTATCCTCAGTATCGATTACATCCTATATTTAAACGAGACATACTGTATGTAATACACTTCTTACTATAGTGGTATAGGTACAGCACTGTCACCAGACACCTGCATCTACAAAACCTCCAGGAATCTCCAGGACACCTAGCTTTGCCTTAACCAGACGTTAACTTAACTCAAGACTTGGCTGAAGGACAGCGGAATCCAGATATCACCAGGAAAATCCGCAGTAATAACCTTTACCCAACATAGGGTACCGGCAGCTGAAGACATAAGACTCGGCCCATAAACATTCCCATTCGTGAAATGTGTCAGATACCTAGGATTATACTTAGATGACAAGCTAAGATGGAGGCGGCAGATATCTGAAACAGATGGAAAATGCGAGAAAGCAATAAACACTCCGAGCCACTAAAGGCGTTTGGTGGGGGGCAGATCCCAAAGTCTCAATAGTCCTTTACAAAGCTATGGTGTGACCTCACTTTGATTATGGCTGTGGACTTCATGACTCCGCATCTTATCAATTATTGAACAGCCTAAAAAATGTCAGTTTCGGGCTCTTCGACTTTGCTTAGGGGCTTTTCTATCAACTCCAACCAATGCACTGCTGGTCGAATCCAAGGAAATTCGACTCTCACTGAGGCGCCAATATCTCAGGGAAAAGTTTATAATAAAACAGTTTCAGAAAACCGGAAATGCGCCTACAATAAAAATACGCACCCTGTGGGCGGCAACATCAGCCTCCACATACTGGACTCATAGGAACAGTCCACCTTTAACCGCGGCCATCTCCGACCATAGTGAATATCAGTCACAAGTGCTCTCTCTCACAAGATTACAATGCTGTGAGCATGCTATGAGATTAACTATGAAACCCTTATGATGGGGTGCGAAAATCTGAGTTAATCCGAGAATGCCTTAAGTAACAACAATCTTTTAAGTGATCATCTAAGCAGCATGGGTCAAGTCGTACATATTTACACAGATGGGTCCAAGATTGGCAACATGTTTGGGAGCGCCTTTTTTGACAGCACTAACGGAGTGGAAAGGCTGTTTAAGCTACTTGCGCAAACATCCTCCTTTACAGCTGAACTGTTTGCGATACTTGAAGCATCGGAATACGTGCAAGAGATGCGCATTCCGAATACTGTAATTCTTACAGATTACAAATCGGCACTTCAAAAGCTGGGCGATGGAATCAAAGATAGACGGAGGATTCCACTTTCATATAACATATTGGAGTTGTTGACCAACATAAATAAACAAGGAATGAAGACCTCTTTAACTGGGTTAAGGCACATGTCGGGCATCGTAACGAAAGAGCGGAACTTCTGATAGGAAGTGACTTAATATCATTATTTCGCCACAAAACAACCGAGGCCTGGAATAATATGTGGCAATCCAGTGAACAACGCAAGGGAAGAGACTACAGGCACATACAACCGCAAATACCGACAACACAGTGGTTTCAGAAAAAAAAAAAATATCACAAAAAAGCTGTGACTATAGTATCGAGATTAAAATTCAATCACGGCAGATTCGGAAGCCACTTGTACAGAATAAATTTAGCAAACTCCACACTTTGTCAGTGCGACGGAGAATCCGAGGCCGTTACAAACCACCTATTCTTCAGATGCAAGAATTACAAAGAAGAAACATACACTTTCTGGAAAGACCTAAAACATTGGGACGTTAGTTGTTCAGTTAATGTATGCCACCTACATGCTCTAGAAAATATCTCAATGTACCAGAGGGTGGTGTACTTCATAACAAGAAACCATATAGAAATACAACCGGGCAGAACCCACTCTACTCCTCAATATTTCAAACATTTATTGTTTACAGATCACCAGGTGGTTACTGTTTTATTGTTAAAAAGTTTTAATGGAAACGCTTCATAACGCATTTAACTTTTACATGTATAAAAACCATTGGATTATCAAAATGTTACTGTGAGAACTGTGATTTCCTGCTTTTGTAATGTTTTAACTTTTAAAGTGCCGTTTAAGTCCTCTTATAATTTTATGTCCTTTATGTTTATGTTCTTAATGCTATATAAATTACTATTTATTTTATATATAATTCTATAGCTATAATGTGATCCTATAGTCTGAAGAGTGACTTGTATGTATGTGTAATTGGTATATGTAAATGTGGGTGCATATATGTATACATATAAAGATACAGCACTAACTATAATGTATCTTGACTGTATGGCCAACAGGCCAAGTGTCAACAAAATATATGTATATATATACTTAAAAAAAAAAAAAAAAGTTTTGAGATCGCAAGGAAATTTTTTTATTTATTTTGCTGGATATGAATATAAAGTTATTTTAAACTAGTGTAAGTCCATGACCGTTTTTTTTTTTTTTTTGCGTATCGTCACGGGTCTAGAATAGTTCCAAATTTAGGGTCAAAATGATGACAGGTTGATCAGATCAGACCAAATACGAACTTGACCATAGGACGAATAAAATTTCTTGAGTTTGAAGAGCTCAGAAGTATTAATCGACGTATTAGATACGACCATGGACGATCGCGCTATCGTATAATTGTTTCGAAGGTCGTAGACTCGAACTTGTTGAAATACAAACTTGACTTTCCGGTCACTAATGTCCTCGACGTTGACGCGGCGTAAAACTCGAATAAATCAAAGGGTAAAAGTTCACTCCACAAAATTGGAAAAATTCCTGTTTGCTTCGATAACATCACGTTTTATTATTATTATTGTTAAAGAGGCTGTGTAAACATCCAAAGAAATAAATTGTCAGAATACTCGATTCGGAAACAATTTGGTCTGATTTCCACTTTAAGTAACCCAATAGCTCACGAACGGCGAAAATGAAAAATGACCATTAACGAAAGTGGTCAGTAAAATACCTAGAAATCAAATAAACAGTAATGTATAAACTTTGGTTAAGCAGCACCGAGCGTGGTGGTGTAACGGTTAGCGTTCTGGCCTCGCATTCGGGAGGACGGCGGTTTGAATCCCCGTCCGGGCATCCAGATTTGGGTTTTCCATGGTTTCCCAAATGACTCCAGGCAAATGCCGGGATGCTTCCTTCAAAAAGGCCACGGCCGAATTCCTTCCCATTCCTTGTCCCCCATCCTTTCCGGTCTCTAAAGACCTAGCTCTCAGAGAGACGTTAAGCATATAAAAAAAAGCAACATTAGCGAGATTTAATTCAATTTTAATGTAGTCTAGGCCGGTAATGGCATTCGTGATTATAGCAGATACCATGAGTAAAGTTTGTTTTTTGTGTTACTTTTATTGGCGACATGTTACTGAAAAGTTCTCGTACTGTCACGTTTTTTAGGCTGTAAAGGTTTTTCATATTTTTTAAAGAATAAAATGCGTGTAAGTGCGAGGCGAGGCAGTGTGTTACCTGTTGCAGAGCACCCTGGTGGATACGGCGTACTCGTGCTCGGCGGACAGCACGAGGCGAGGCGAGGCGAGGCAGTGTGTTACCTGTTGCGGAGCACCCTGGTGGAGACGGCGTACTCGTGCTCGGCGGACAGTGCGAGGAAGTGCGAGGCGAGGCAGTGTGTTACCTGTTGCGGAGCATCCTGGTGGAGACGGCGTACTCGTGCTCGGCGGACAGTGCGAGGCGAGGCGAGCCGAGGCAGTGTGTTACCTGTTGCGGAGCACCCTGGTGGAGACGGCGTACTCGTGCTCGGCGGGCAGTGCGAGGCGAGGCGAGGCAGTGTGTTACCTGTTGCGGAGCACCCTGGTGGAGACGGCGTACTCGTGCTCGGCGGACAGCGCGTGGAAGTAGAGCGTGCGGAAGCCGCCATCGTTGCGGTCGGGCGGCGACAGCGTGGAGGAGAACACGCCGTCCATCCACTGGAAGTCGAGCCCCGCGATGCGGTAGTCTCCGCGCTGCGGTTCGAAGTAGAAGTAGTGGTGCTGCACGCGCCACGAGTCCATGCGCGCCATGTCGAACACGACGAGCGCGAACGAGCCCAGGTCGGGCAGGTAGGCGAAGGACTCGCCGCAACGCCCAGCCGCCGCGTCCACCGCAATGTTGGCGAAGAAGGACTCCGGTCGGTAGTCGGCCGCCTTCAGGTAGTACCTGACACAAGACGCACGCACCACTAACAACCGCCAAGCACTACAAATGTAATTCTGATTATAGTTGCCAGTAATTTGTAATGGTGAGGTACATGGCGTATCTTCTAGACTGTCACGCCACAGAATTAGTGAGTCATCGTACGATCCAGCAATATTTAGGTTGCAAAGCTTCGCCTTTTCTTTACTTCTCAGCATCTGACGTCCCTACAAATCACAGTCACCTCTGGCACAGCTTGCTGTATAATGCCAAGTACGCCACCACACGTCCGTACGTTGGAATCCACGTTTAGGTCCCTTCCAGGCGACAGGCGAATCGAAAACCCAATCACCTGGCGGCCGGGCAATCGTACGGCATCTCGCGGTGGGTAAGGCTGCACAATCATTCGATTTGATCCCTATAAGCCGACGGTCCAGACAAAGGCCTATTGTATTTGAAAGTAAATAAGTTCTTCGTATGTTAGTTTTGGGATGAACCTTCTTCAGTGAACTGGAAAGGAAGGCGGAGAAAAGAAAACAATGGAAATCTGCTGGAAACCTACCGTCAGGTTCTTAACTGAAGAAGTATGGGTTTAATATGTAGCAAACGAATGCAAAACTGTTTTTCTAGATAACATCTACTAGCGTCTACGTAGATTTTCATCGCACTACCAACTTTTAAATTGATTATTAATAAAAATTGGCTGGACGTACACATGCCAATTACAACGAAGGCTTTGGAAAATTTCTTTCAACCTAAATGTTTTTTGACGGATGCTAACAAATCATAGTACCTTGTACGTCATATAGAGGATGATCTACAGGTGCGCGGTGTAGTTCTTACCCTTCCACTTTAGTAGCAGCAGCTGTGTCGGTCAGTATCACGTTTTGAATCCTACGACAGGTCTTTCCGTTGTCCTCCAAGGCTTCGAAGTATTATGCAGCGTTGAGAGCCCGTCTTCCAAGGAAAAAATTCACTTACGCAATACGTGTGTAGTCCTAAAAGCTGACAAAGTGATATTCGTCTTCTCCAGAGCTGTTTCTCATTCCACTGTAGCTCTCTACGTGAGAATGTGTTTTAGAAATTTTCCTCGTTTTAGTGCAAAACGTACTGAAAGCTCGTCAGAAATTTTAACCCTTACAGCTTTGTAAACACTCTTACATCCATGAAGAAGTGATGTAGCTTGTTTTTAAATGCCGTCTGCACAGTTGGATAGCTTCACAGGGCGGCAGTGTGACTGTTGGCGAATGCCTCATCCTACACATTACACAAACACATATACATTTACAAGGGACACCAAACCACACGGAAACATGCTTGGAATAACAAGCGATGATAAACAGAACAGTGGTGTCTGTCATTTCCATGTAAAATGTTGCATTATACCTCAAGTAACATTTTAATAGTGAGAAACAAAGTAACAAGATATCAATACAATACGTAATTCAATGACGTCAGTGTATCATTACATTTTCAGTCAACAGTGTCAAAAATTCTCTGCATAAAGTACTTAATATAGCGCAAAACACATTTATACATCAATACCACACACCCGATAGTGCTTATATTAGTCCTCAAAATGCAGATGTGGGATTTCGATGAAGAGGTTAAAACAAAGTGGAAGAGAAAAATAAACCCACGTTATCACATTCCAAATCACTTTCGCATTCACGCAGTCCAATATTAAAAGCCACACTAATTACATTTTCAAATGATGATGTTGGTATGTCAATGTCATAACCTGGCTTTCGCGAAGCATATTGCAACATAGGCTTATAAGTACGTGCAACAAATTGATTGTAAATCACGAGTGAAGTTTCGTGATAAAGTAACCATCATGTATCTTCAATTGTGGTTTGGCACATTTTAGTCTTTCAAAATTAGTAATCCTTCTGATATAGAGCTTATATTGCCGAAAGAAGTAAACATTATGGGGTAGGCAATATTTTGTTGTTTTCGGTAGCAACATCTTCAGCACAACATCTTTGTTTGGAAAAGTTGCATCTAGAAGGGTACGATCTGTATGAGCTGACCAGGAATCATTTAACAAGCCTCTTTAATGGCGCTAGCAGACAAGTGCGGAGTTCTGCATGGAAATGACACACACCACTGTTTTGTTTATGATCGCTTGTTAATCTAAACATGTTTTCCGAGCGTTCTAGGTCAAAGGTGTCCCTTTTTTTACGATATAAAGTGTACCTGTTTCAAATTACAGTATATCAAACTTAACTCTTTAACTTCCTCCTCACAGTTTGTATTAGTAACGGCAATGTGTTGCTAGTTACAGAATTCATCTCACGTTTGTCGATGTACGAAACCCCGCGGTATCACTACTGACGTGGTCGCTGCTCTTCCATCATGATCGACTACTGTCCGACAGTGGGATGAGTGGCTTTTTACTGACACTCGACTTGAAGATTATTTAGCAGTGAAAATTGTTTAACTATTCGGGGATAAATATTTTACAATCAATGAAGGCTATATAAAGATTGATTCGCCTGGCGACCGTAAGAACAAGGCATGCAGGTTTCATGAAAGAATCACTAAGCCGTGGTTTGACAGGGCCTACTAATTAGGCCGGCACTGGATGTTGCTACATATTGTTACAATAGCCTCTTACCGAACGCGTTGCTTCACCACGAAAGCTGCGTATCCACTACGCGCGGCAAACCCTCGATCATTGGCTCGCGCGGCAGCCGCGCATAATGGATACACTGCTGCCACGAGAGCCAGTCGAACATGCCGCGCTGCGAGCCATTCTCTGTCGGTCTCTAGGCGCGCGGCAAAGGGCTCAGTTGGGACGGTGGTGTCTTTCTTGGAGTTGTCTCGCGCGGCACAGCGACAGTTTACTGCCATGAACAACGAAAAGTTTCGATTTCTAATACAGCTGTATGGGGCGAATTTTTTTTTTGTGGAATAGTAAATGTGCAGATTACCACAACAAAACGCTGAGGGACGATGCATGGAAGAGATAAGTTCAGCAAATATATTGTTTCGACACTCGAAAAAGGTATTGCAGGCTAGTATATGAGTCTCCAGTTGCTAGAAATCATAAAGTTATTGCTAGTCTTTCGGTAACTGAAATCGCGTCTCGAAACTTAGTGTTCACTTTACTCACACTCGGCTCAATCGATGATTTTAAGAACTCGAACTCTACAATAGTCACTCTTGCGAAATTTTTTATTGTATCTTCAATGGCTTCATTTCTCATATCTTCCATTAGTCTCACACTATATTGCATTCTATTAACGTACAATTTCCTCATGCATCAAAGCATTTTTCGTTTAGATTTTTCGTGTATAATGTGATGTATCACAATGAAGGCGGCAGCTACTCGTGCACGTGAAACGTTCATGGTCGCGAAAACTGACTGTGCCTGCATTGCTTGCCGCGCAACTCTGGCTGGGTTGCGTTGCCCCGCGCTTGTCAACAGAAACCCACGAACATTGGCCTGTCTTGGTGCCAGGTATCGCCGCGCGAGCCAATGTTCGAGAGTTTGCCGCGCGTAGTAGATACGCAGCTTAATACTTTCTGCTATCACTCGGCGGCTGAACACAAGCTCGGGCAACTTTGTGCGATGACAACCGAAACAGCAGACACGCAGTGCAACATGCCAGTGACATCGGCATGACGCATCCTCTACCCACGGAGCACTGGCAGCCGGCAGGTTTCTAGATCTGTTGCCTTCCTCAGACAATAGCTCAACATTGCTCCAGACTTAAAAAGAAATTCGTTGAACATCGCTAAGAATTACACGACATATAGCTGTTTAAGATATGAATCGTGAATAGCGAGCAGAGGAATTGAAAGTGCCTACAAACCAATGATGTGTGAAAATCCTGAAACGTTGCCGCAACGCGGTACCTTCCACGAGAGTAACACAGGCAAATCACACTCTTGCTCTTCAAATGCATAAAAACAGCGTTATCATATGGAAATTGGTGGCGTCGATCCCGAATTTTCTAAATTTTTCTTCAACAACCGAATAAATATTTTCTGGTAATTTGTGTGGAACGCCCAGGTCTTCAAGAAGGCCGGGTGCTCGAGACGTATCACCAGAGTAATCTAATGTAACGAAAATGCATATCGCAAAAAGAATCCACGAGAAAAGCCTCTTGTTTCTACGTGCAATACATCACCGAAAAGTAAGGGCGGGAAACCCCGACTGCCTGTTACGAAGTTTCAATTTGGCGCGTAATCCGCCTCTTTCGTGGCTGTCCTAACGCGCCCACTAAATGAGGCGTCCTTCATACCAAAAACGCGTAGCTGTCACAGGGGGAAGGTTAGCTTCTAACCAACTTAAGCGCTTGACCCGGTGAGCAACAGAACGCTGTAATATTCCTGTGAACCAACGGCATCAAACATGCTAAAAACATATAAACGCCTGATTCATAAACAAAATCTCTTGTAACAAACGCAAAGACACGATAAACATGATTATTACACTAGTTTCGACATTGGAATCCGTATACGGAGCTTGGTGGGTGAGCTTGAACGCTCTGGGAAGACGCAAGTTGGAATCCCCGTGCGGCCATCCAGATTTGGGTTTTCCATCATTTCCACAAATCACACAAAAGGGAAGCTTGTCCAAAGGGTCATGAGCGAAATCCTTCCCGTTCCTTGCCCCCCCCCCCGACCTTTCCTGCCTCTAATAACATCGACGTCGACGAGGCGTAAAGACATAAGCAAAAAAGTTAGAAATCCCTAAAAAGAGCTGCACATATCGTATATTAATATTACTACGGTCACATATAAAACACAATTCGTGGACCACAGCTGTAAAACCCTGATGCGTACTGAGTTGTTCCTGATAAGATTAGTGCGCGGTAATTATTGGTAGGCGTCTTCTTAAGTCTGATTGGTAGGGAGAGGTATGGTTCAGACGCGGTCTCCGCTTTGAAGAAGACGCAAACCACTGACGTCAAGATATATAACGGTGGCTGTACGATGTTACTAATGCATTCGAGCTGTATTTATAAACCTGCAATGTCGTAGCCGTATAACGGTCAAGACATCTTTGACAAAAATCGTATTAATTCAGTACTGTGGTACAATTTTCTGCATGTAATCCAACTTTATTAAAAGCTACAACGACGACAAACAGACTTGTTCGTTGCGTCTGTAATAGAGGGTTTACCAACAAAACACTGAAGCTACGCGTCACGTCGCATCGGATAAATGAACAACGACTCTTTTAAACGAGGAAAAAGTTCAAGGAAGAAAACTTGCATTAAGAGGTAACGTATGCAAAGGGACCTGTTGGGAAGCCACCAAAGTTTGACTAAGGCGGCGGCAGAAGCCACAGAATATCATGTTTCTAAAGAGCAAATCCCGTTGCCTACAATCAACACGCCGCTATTTATCGACACCAACTTGTAGTATGCAGTGCTTCCCATTTGCATGCCGGCTTGCATTTGAGAAGGCGCGATGGTGTAGATACTCATATACAGGCACCTCTCAGTCCACATCTTCTTCTTCTTCACAACCTTTTCCGAACAGATTGGCGTCACGTATCATCTTGGCACGGTAAGATTCGGAGCTATGGTTTTAGGCCGCATGGCCATGCTGACGTCAAGCATACATACAGTACCTCCTGCCCGGTCGTACTAAGTGCTGATGGGGGAAGTGATGGGGACCGTCGATTTTGCCACATGCACTTTTTGCTGGATGTTCTCACGTAGAAAGAAAAAAAGCGCAAGTTGTCTAGCAGCATCATTTTTCGGTGCACAGTAGAAAAAAAAAGCGATTTGTTAATATTTTATTTTATTATTTTTATCATTTTTTTGTTGGCTGAACTAGATTTTTAACAACATTCTTGTTTATGTTTCAATATAAAGAGCACATCAGCTTCTGCTGCAAGTGATGTACCATTTTCCTGACTTAGAATTGAAAGTACAAATTTTTACCTACTTGCAATACTGTGATGAATCACCGTGATATTGAGAGATCCGATTTCGAGACAGAGTCTATAGTCCCTGGTTATCGCGCTTTTCGCTACTGTACGTGTCTGGTCTGTAGAGCCAGATTAAAACAGCGCGGGGCCCGTAGCAAATGTGAAGAACGGGCCCTAAGAATTCTAGGCTCGGCAGGGCCCCCCTAGGAGACGCGGGGCCCCCAAGAAGGCGCATGGCTCCCAGAAGGCGCATGGCGCGCAGAGGCGCAGGACCTCCAAAAGGCGCGGGGTTCGCAAAAGGTGGGTTCCCCCAGAAGGCGCAGGGTACGCAGAAGGCGCAGGGTGCGCAGAAGGCGCAGGGTGCGCAGAAGGCGCGGAGTCCCCAAAAGGCGGGGGTTCCCAAAAGGCGGGGTCCCCCAGAAGGCGTGGGGCCCCCAGAAGGCGCAAGGCGCGCAGAAGGCGCATGGCCCCCAAATGGCGGGGTTCCCAAAAGGCGGGGTCCCCCAGAGGACGTGGGGCCCCCAGAAGGCGCAGGGCCCCCAAAAGGCGCGGAGTCCCCAAAAGGCGGGGTCCCCCAGAAAGCGCGCGGCCCATAGCATTTACTAACTCTTGCTACGTGGCTACTCCGGTACTGTTGGTATGCAGGTATTAAGTTACTGTGCTATAAACTGCGATTTATTCCACTTTTTTAGTACATTCATTTAGACTGAATTATCAAGTAGACGATTATTGTTAGCAAAATTATACCAGGGTAAGTCAAATGAAAACCTTAAATTTGTAATAAAAAAATCGAAATTTCGCGTCGTTATCCTGTAAGTTGGTAAGCGTGCTACAAGCAGCGTGCAGAATGGCCTGTAGGTGGCAGCATAGTGAAGATGCACAAATACAGTCGCAGTATCAGTATAAAGATGGCTGCCCCACTTGAGACTTGCACCAGGGAAGAACAGCGTTCTGTTATTCGGTTTATGAGTAGTGAAGGTGTGAAACCTATTGAAATTCATCGAAGAATGAAGGTTCAGTACGGTGATGCATGTTTGTCACAGCAGCAAGTCTACGAATGGAGTAGGAAGTTTGCAAATGGTGTGACGTCAGTGGAAGATGCTCCTCGTCCCGGTTAGGCACAACGAGTTGTGACTCCACAGAACATTGCAGCAGTTGAAGCCATTGTGATGGAAAACCGTCGAGTGACACTGAATGACATTGCAGCATATTTAAAGATTAGTCATGGCTCAGCACACCACATTGTAAATGATGTGCTCCAGTTTCACAAAGTGTCTGCAAGATGGGTGCCACGGCAGCTGATTCCTGAAATGAGCGAACGACGTGTTGATGCTTGTGAAGAACTTCTTCGGCGCTTTGAACGAGAAGGTGATGGCTTCCTTGCAAGAATCGTTACTGGGGACGAAACCTGGGTTCACTTCCACCAACCGGAAACGAAGAGAGCGAGCAAGGAATATCGCCATTCCTCATCACTAAAACCAAAGAAGTTTCGAACAGAACGATCAGCAGGGAAGGTTATGCTGACTCTCTTTTGGGACGAAAAAGGCATCATTTTGGAGCATTACATGCCTAGAGGGACCACTGTCACCAGTGCATCATACACAGATCTCCTAAAAATCATCTTCGGCCTGCAATCAAATCAAAGTGACGTGGATTGCTGTCATCAGGTGTCCTTTTGCAATATGACAATGCAAGGCCCCACACTGCCCGTACAACAGTTGCAACAATAAGAGACCTGCATTTTGAGTGTCTTCCTCATCCACCATACTCACCAGACCTTGCCACAAGTGATTTCCATATGTTTGGACCACTCGAAGAAGCAATGGGAGGAAAGAAGTTCCGTTCTGATGAAGAGGTACTCCACGCGGTGCATGAGTGGTTGCGCGGACTACCAAAAGAATATTTTTCTAAAGGAATTTATGCACTTTGTAAGCGTTGGAGGGCTGGCATGGAGTGTGGGGGAGATTATTTTGAAAAGTGATACAGCTTTGTGCCACTTCTGCACAATAAATAAAATTTGAAAAAATATTTAAAGTTTTCATTTGACTCACCCTCGTATTTATTTTTAAACACATACTTTTAATTCTTCTTATAATTATTACTTCTTTAGAGACGTGGAAATAAAAAAAATATATGGAAAAGAAGTTCTGCTGATAGGTAGCAGTTATGGAATAGCGTAGGCCCGCTTCTGTAGGACCAGCCAGGCACAATCAGTTTTAAACCGAGTGCAGCGTTTGGTTAGGTAGTAGTGGCTGAAGGATCACTCAGTAACGCAGACAGAGTATTAACTGCTGGTAATAGTTCTGAGAGAGGAAGGTGGTGAAAGCGGCACAACCTACCACGATAGAGCTCATCAGTCAACATTAAACCTAGCTATGAGGCAGAGAAGGTTGAGTATTGGGGTGCTGCTTGGGAAGAGCGTGAGTTTTGTCATGTGGGTTGTGTCTGTAAACTTAATTGGTAATTAGCGTTTCACCAGGCACAAAAGGAGTACTTTCCGAGTTATTAGCTAATATTGTAAGGGATACGATTTCCAGTTATCGTGGGGTTGTGATTATCCCTTTAGGTTAGAGGCTACTATTTAAAGTACAAAAATAAGCGACCAATCGGATACCAAATAAAGAAGGTCATATAAAGAATCAGAAATATAAGAGAAATATATAAAAAATTAAAAAGGGTGTCATCAAAGGGATGGTGAAGACTGCAGCTAACAATGTGCAGGATGCAGTTAATAAGATTGCTAGTAGTGAACTGTAGGAGTTTAATGATCACAGAAATAGAGTCTGCTAACTTAACAAGGATGTAAAATCCGCAGATAGGTATAGAAGCGACATAATGAAGTTTTGCGTTGGGGTTACAGAGTGTACATTTGAAATACAGGGCGTTCGCCGGGAAACGCAACCCACTGTTAGCGCTACAAGGAGTAAACTGCTCCCGGCGAGCGAGCGGTCAGCTTCCGGCATTGTTCGACCGTCGGCCGCGGACTATTTCATAATAATTACGCTTCATAAACTTGTATGTGCTAAGCATTTAAATGTGACGTAATTCATTAGCTTACCTTATAAAAGATGCTGGAAGTGTTGACCCTCTTGTGTAATGCACATTTCACAACTTCTGAACATATTTCGAGACACACGCTGCCCTAACTGACTTAATGATTTTTTGGGTGACTGTTCTAGTCGAAAAGCGATATCGTCAATTTTCTCCTCTGTAAGAATACGGTTGACCGACAGTCTCTTTTTGTTAAAAAATGAACCCGTTTCTCTTACTTTTTTAACCAGACGCAGAATTGTTGATTTAGCTGGCAGTAAAGCGCCAGGAAATTCGCGACGAAATTTACTGCGACACTTTTTAAACGACTTCTTCTTCACATATGTATCGTAGAGAAATATTCTTTGTTGCAAACTGTAACGTACCATAATTTTACTCACACTCAAACACGGTACAGATTAGTAAGAGTATGAAGCCCCAAACCAGCCAAACCGCAAGGAAACGTTTATTCACAACACTGATTAATAAGAGACTGAAGTCACCAACTATCTACAATGCAAAGAAACCGTTCTTAACAATGTAAGGGTCACTGCACTGCACTGTTGGGGCAGCGGAGGTGTTAAACAGTGCGGTGATTCACGGTGCCGTGTGGCGGAAACTGCTGGCTGACTGACCGAGCAAGTTGCCGACGGCAACAGACTGGGAGGGTAGCGTTTTCCGGCGAACGCCCTGTATAAGAGAACCTGGTGGAAGAATCTTCATACTGGTTAGAAAAGACTACTAGAGTTCATTATTACAGATCATACTCTTCCGTCACTGGGGAGAAGCGAAAGAAGAAATAAGGGTCTTGGCTGCTTACCATAGTGAAGGAATGAATGATCCTAGCAGAAAAATAAAATTCATATTCAGAATCGAGAGATACGCGAAAGAGGAGCGACATTAATTTATCAGGAGTGAACTGTAAAGGAAATAGAATTAACAGCGCTTGAGAGCAAGGAATTGGAAACTCCTTAGAGCGGGAAGCAGCGTAAGCAGAACACGAGAGGACAGGTGATACGTAACACGTTATTTTTCCTCTTTTTCTCTGGCTTATTGTTCTGAGGAAATACTAGGGACACTATTGAATGTCCAGCCGAAAGGAAGGTAGCAATTTGTCTGCGAGTCGCGGATGGTATGAGTTTTCCTTGTTTAAAGACTTTCCAAGTGTGTCGCCAGTCACATAACTGAAAACAACTGAACAAGTAGCAACTACCTTATCCACTGCTACCAGTCGACAATATAAAAGAGAGTATGGAAGAATTATAGAGCAACTCTAAAAAAAAAAAAAAAAAAAAAAAAAAAAAAAAAAAAAAAAAAAAAAAAAAAAAAAAAAAACTTCGTGGCAGCCTATATGAGAGGGTACCAAAAAAGAAACCGGAATTATTTTTTATAAGCGATATATTTTCAAATTTTTTACAATACAACCTTATCCCCCTCAAAATACTTTCCATTACAACTAACACATTTTTCCCATCGGTTCTTCCACTGTTCAAAACATTTTCTGTAGTCATCTTCAGAAATGGCTGACAGCTACTCCCTCGTTTTTTTTCTTGACCTCTTAATTTTGTCACATCGGTGTCCTTTGATGCGTGGAAATAAGAAAAAGTCACACGGGGCCAGGTCAGGCGCGTAAGGTGCGTGGGGCAGCGGAACCATGCCATTTTTAGCCAAAAACTGACTAACAGAGACAGCTGTGTGTGCAGGTGCATTGTCGTGGTGGAACAACCAGTTCCCTGTCTGCCACAATCGGGTCTTTTTTGACGAACACTGTTGCGTAATATTCTTAAAACTTCCAAATAAAAGGTTTGATTGACAGTCACCTGTGGGGAACAAACTCTGAATGAACTACGCCCTTGGCATCAAGAAAGAAAGTGATGTTTGATTTGACCTTTGACAGAAAATCTGGATCAATTTTAAGCTGTTGTTTCAAAGCATGACATGTTTCAACTCGACGTTGTGTTTGATTGTCAGTCAAAACGCGAGTTACTAACTTGGCAGCAACCCTTTCCATTCCCAAATCTTCTGTTAAAGTTCGCTGAACCGAGCTCCAAAATAACCCACTAATCTCTGAAAGTTGATCAATTGTCTGTCGATGGTCTGAGAGCACAAGCTCTCGAATTTTTTCAACATTTTCGTCGATTCCGGCAGTTGATGGACGTCCAGAACGAGGTTTGTCATCAATCGACATGTCACCATTTTTAAACCGACACTTAAGTTTTTCCCATAGCGTCATCTTTGTAAGCTGTTTTCAACATTAAAACAGTTTCAGCAGCATTTTTACACAGCTGCACGTTGTTTACTTAATCTTGCCATCATCCAAAACGATACAATAACAAACAGCGCTACCAATAACAATGTCTGCAAATTAACAGAACGAGCCAGGTCGACAACACAGGCGACACTGAACTGGCAATGAGTTGTGCTATAATTGCCTAGCGGCAGAAACGCGTACTACGCCAGCTGCGCCCACGGCAATGCTATTCTGGTTACTTTTGGGTATCCGCTCGTGATTATTAGAGATAATAAGCATCTAGAGACAGGCTGGTGGACGCACCTGAAGATGAGCGTGTCGGTGAGGAGGTCGAAGACGAGTATCTGCGGCGGCGTCACGACGCCCACGACGCCGGAGCCGCTGTCGGCGAGCCCCGTGTCGACGACCCACAGCCTGTCGCAGGGGTCCGCGCTCACGCGGTACGTCGACGTGATGCGGGGCTCCAGGTCCTGGGCTCGAGCCCCGGGCAGCTCCAGCCTGTTGGTGCGCCAGTCGGGGTACGGCACCAGCGGCGGAGACAGCCGCGACCGCGCGTCCGAGCCTGCGCAATCAATGGCGTCGCATTGAGCTCTGCGCCAGCTGGGATGACCATCGTCGGCGAGTATGGTGGAGATATGGGGATTGGCCCAATTCTTCCAATATTAAGGAGTGACGTCGTGGTGTATAGAGCCATCGGATGTGACTTCAGGTCGCGGCTGGTACTGATTGAGGGAACAACGATTCGTAACGGATATCCTGCGCCCTCGTGTGTTATCTCTCTTGAACAGGACAATGCACGTGTGGGACCAGATCAGACGTCAGTTCAGTCACAGAACTGCTATCCAGAATATCAACGAGCAGCTGCAACAGATGTGGTCCTGCTCGCCTCTGGCTTTATCGCATATGCTCTACACCCGAGAAGTTTCGTTTCATTTCCTCCACCCTTTTGAGTGCTTCATTTTTTTTTTGTCGGACAGTGTATTACTTCTTCCAGTTCTCTGAGTGTGGGGTTCAAAGTTATTGTCTGTGCAAAGGAGCGTGATTATATAACAGTGCATTTGTGATACAGCAGGTATTAATACATCTGAGAGGGCGCCTAATTTGATGCGACGTTTGGAAGCTTGTTCAGGGTTCCGCGAGAGATCGCTCTGCCACAGCCCAAGGTGGTCGTCGGAGCCGGTAACGCCACAGTGTACTGGCTGACGTGGGAAGCAACTAAGTCACTTAAGGACGTTTATTTACGTCACTTCTGAAACAGTGTCTATAAAACAATACCACTCACTGATCGAGGACGCAGTTTTGCCCTGGAAGAAGACCCGAGAATGAGGGTCGAAACGTCAGCTAACATGACGCGGCGCCACTCGGACATCCAAGAATCAAGTGCCATGAACTTTACTTTGGCTGTCAAGTGGGTGATTTTGATAAGAGCTGGGCTCCAAATGTATGCTGTGTTTGGTGTGTTGGACTGTTGACGGGGTGGAAAAAAGGTACGCGTCATATACCATTTGCAATTCCCATGATTTGGAGGAACTGAAGGATCATCTAACTGATTGTTATCTTTGTTTGACAAATATTAAAGGATTTTTATCTAAAACAAAATATGCAGTGAAATATCAGAACTTGCCATCTGCAATGAGGTCTGTCTAACACAATGAAGATTCCCCTATGCCAGTATAAGACCTTAACTAGTTACTCTGATTCTGACATAGCTCAAACGGAAAATGATTCAGATGATCATGATTATAAAAATGATCCCACATATGAAGGCGGTATCTGTTCATCAGAACCATACTTTCCCAATCAACAAGACCTTAATGGCCTGATTCGGCATTTAAACCTCTCTAAACATAATGAGACCACTTATCTTTTTCGTCAGAGTGGGACGCCCTACGGATTTAGTAAAAAAATTTTTTTTGGTATTTACTAGTTTTTATTAAATACGATAACACTGATAACAAGTAGAATGTATTACATGTTGACTGAGTTACTTAGCTTTAATGTCTGATATCTAACATCTAACTAGGCAGTTGTTTCGTATTTACCGGCGGAGCAAATCAGTTTCAAAATATCGGGTCAAGTAGGAATGGAGCCCATTACGTGATTTGTTGATGTTGGCCTTAGTAATCAATATGGCTTTCAGTACTGCGACACTTAACTGTGTTTTGTCACTTGTCCATGTTTTATTTATTACTTCCAGGCAGACACATAACGTACTCGATTGTTACATGAACGTTGGTAAATTTGAGAGTGTTAGCGCGGAAGCGTTGAATTCCACTCAATGGTCTTCAGCGACAACATTCTCAGCGTTCCATCTAAGGATTTTTTGATCTGTGACGTAGCTGGAAATAAGCGAAAACTCGTCGAACATTTCCATATCTTGGCTGCTGCTAATAAATCCTTCCGTGATCAGCAATAGTACATGCGTCGAGTTGACCGCCGCGCGGCAAAACCGAATCGTCTGTTTTAGACCTTAAATAGATACATTAATTTGTGGTTTTGTTTGCGAAAGGGCGACATTTTTACTCTCTCTGGGGACAGTGGGACAGACATCCTGAAAGCGGGACTGTCTCGCCCAAAGCGGGACGTATGGTGACGTTATTTAATCAGCAAGCTGAAGTTTCAACTTCCAGACTGCAATCTACTCCTAATAGATGTAATAATATGTAGTTATCGTAGCCGCCATAGTGATTTTAAAGACTGCTTTCCTGAAGAAAATGGTATTGTGTTTTGCAATGATATTTGTTCTGTTATTCAAACTCTTGGGCATCAACACCGTCTAGATGACTGGTGATTGATTGTTCATAGACTCATCTAAAGTTATTTTGAAGGTTGTCTTGCTACATATTGGCAATGAACTTCCATCAATACCTGTAGTTCATGACGCTGATATGAAAGAGACACAAGAAAATATGAACCTAGTTTTAGAAAAAATCTAATATGAAAAATACTAGTGGTATATCAGTGGCGACTTAAAGGTCACTGCTTTATTGTTTGGTTTTCAGCTTTTAGTTCACCAAATTTTGCTATTTTTTGTGCGAGTGGGACAGCTGATAGGAAGTCTCACAAAACGTGACCAGAAAAATGTGTCACATGTCTCATTAGTGAATCCTGAAAAAAAATTATTTACCTCCATTGCATATTAAATTAGGACTAATGAAAACTTTCGTAAAGGCTATGGATAAACTTTCTTATTGATTCTTGTACGGTACTTGAAATCGAAATTTCCCAAAGTCAGTGATGCTAAACTGAATGAAGGAATATTTATAGGACCACAAATACGGTCATGAACATTTTGAAGGACTGTTAAATCCACTAGAAAAAGCAGCCTGGCAGTCTTTCAAAAAGGTATGTTGCGATTTCCTTGGAAACCATAAAGCAGAAAATTATCGTGACATAGTGACTGGTCTTCTGCACTCTTATGAAGCTATGGGATGAAACATATCCTTAGAAATTCATTTCTTGGGCGCTCATTTTTCTTTTCGGAAAATCTTGGGGTTGTCAGTGATGAGAACGGTGAGCGTTTTCATCAGCAAATTTCTATAATGGAAAATAGGTACCAGGGCAAGTGGAGTTCTAATATGCTGGATGACTTCTGTTGGACCAAGAAGAGGGATGTTCCAGATGCAAAATATGCCCGAAAATTACTATGTACCAGTTTCTAGACAAGACAAAATGAGTGGTATATCATTGAGAGTTAGGTAGTTAGTTACTGATTTTATTACAAATTAAATAAAAATTAAACGAATGTCACAAAAAAAACTCCTGCCTGATGGGGAAGAAATAAAATGATATTTGGATTCAACATGAAAAATACTTCTAGAATCTCAAGTTTTGGATCTTGTGAGAGGAAAAAAGTTCATTTTTGTAGACCAGTGTTAATATCACTATTATTACTATTTCTTATTATAATGATATTATTTTGCTTTGATTAATTATAAATGTCATATATAATTAACATTTGTTACTTATTTGTATTTTATCTGGTTTTCACAAGCGGTGTTTGCTTAGCTTGGGATAACTCAGTATTTTCTTTCAGTAGTGTGGTGATAATCTTTAGCGCCTGGCTGCGATAGTGTGCTGAGCGCCTACTGTACGCATCGTCTGAGTAATGTCATGTGAAACTTGCATTTTAATATGAGGTGTGTAGGAGCCTGTTTACCCAAGTAACTGTGAATAAATTTATTGCTATTTAATTCATTATCATTTTTCAATTAACAATAAGTGGAAAAAGTGGTACAAGCAATAGAGTAGAACACTAGGAGACAAAATATTTTGGATATATTCCTAATAAGGCCGGATGATAACGTTATGGGGTGTCAAGTAACCGAAGGAATAAGTAATCACAAAGCAGTTCTGATGGATTTTAGAGGATTCAGTGAACCAGCAGCCAAAATTGAAGGGGGAAATAGGTACAATTATAAAAAGGCACAAATTTCGAATTTGAAGCGATATTTCAGAGAACAATTCAGCAAATGGAAGGAAGGCTCAAGTACAGTAGAGTCAAGGTGGGAAGAGTTCAAGGAGATAATAAGAAAGGGGGAAGAAAAATTTGTTCCAAAACAGAAAATAAAGAGAAGTAGAGAACCTGTATACTATAATTAGGAGGTGAGGAGGTTAAAGAGGATGGCAATAAGAGAATATAACAGAGTTAAGGGACAGCCGGGTAGTAGAGAATATTTAAAACAACTAAACAAAGACATAATAATAGTTAAGAAGGTGGCTAAAGATGAGTTTATGAAAAGTATTGTCAGTGCACGAAGACCATTAGATAATGATGGAGAAGAAGTTACTGAGGATTTGAAAAAAGGCAGAGATTTTAAGTAACTGGTTTAATGAGAGCATTAGGGACACTGAATCAGAAAAGGGAGTGTCTAACTCGGGGAACGAGCTTACAATTAGAAATGAACAGACCAAAAAATTTGAAATTCATTCTGAGGAAATCATGAAGGAAATAAGAAAGCTGAAAATTCATAAAGGGGCTGGTGCAGATAAAATTACTACAGAAATCTTGAAGATAGCCGGATGTGACATTGTACCTTGTCTTGAAATATTATTTAAATTGAGTCTGGATACTTGCTGCTTACCAGAGGACTGAAAAAGTGCGATAGTAGTGCCGGTACATAAATGAGGGATGAGAAATAGAGTTGAGAATTACAGGCCAATCAGTTTGACATCAGTGGTAGGTAAATTAATGGTGAGATTGATATGCAACAACATCAGAATTATGTGTGAGGAGCGTAAGTGGTTTTCAAGTAGGCAACATGGGTTCAGGCAAGGATATTCATGTGAATCTCAGTTGGTGGGATATATGCAAGATATTTCAGATGAAATGGACAAGGGAGGCCAAATTGACAGTGTAGCACTAGATGTTTCAAACGCATTTGACAGAGTGAACCATAAAACGATAGTAAATAAGGTAAAAACTATTGGAGTGGATGAGAAAGTGGTTTGCTGGGTAGAAGAATTTTTAAAAGACAGAAAACAGAAAGAGGGTAGGAAATGCGGTATCAAAAGAAGTGGAAGTAGGAATGGGAGTGCCGCAGGGTAGCGTATTGGGACCATTGATATTGATTATCGTAATGAATAATTGTGTTGATCGTTTACTATCAGAAATAAGATTGTTTACAGATAATATAATGCTATATAAAAGGATCAGAACGGTACTGTAAATAGCTGCAGGGTGTTCTGGACAGGATATCTAGTTGGGTTGGTAAACATGGGATGAAGATAGATGCAAATAAGAGTCAGCTTATTAGATACACAAATAAAAAACTAAAGGTTGATTATGATTATAAGGTGGGACAAGAATTGCTTGTTGAAGACTTGAAATGTAAATATCTTGGCATTACATTTCATAACAAACTTAACTGGGCAGGACACATTGGTCAGGTAGTAGGAAAAGGTTTCAAAATTCTGCACTTGTTGGAGAGAGTTATGAGGGGATGTACGAGAGAAGTAAAGGAATTGGGCTTCAAAACTTTGGTCAAACAATTGCTGGAATATGGTAGTGCAGTATGGGACCCACATTTTGAGTATCAAATACAGGAGTTGGAGAGGGTGCAAAAAAGGGCTGCTAGATTTGTTTCTGGAAATTACCGCAATGATAAAAAAGCTGCAATGGGATTCGTTGGAAGACAGAAAGTGGGTGAAGACGGTCATGGGAGTGTACAAGGCGTATATTGGTTAGGAGGCATGGAAAGATATTGATGTAAGAAATAAAAGTAATGCATGGAATGGAAAAGATGACCATGACCACAAGCTGGCACTCGATTTCAGGCTCAAGGGTGTAGGAAGATTCTATTTTTGGGTAAGGGTATCAGGGATTGGAACAATTTACCAAGAGAAATGATGAATAATTTACCAAAAACGTTAAAATTTGGAGAGGGCAATTGTAGGTGGTTGCAGGGAAGGGGGAGGTTGGGTTGTAGGCAAATAGCTGCCGGAGCATGCTCTCCATTTCAATTTAAATAAATATTATAATAGATTTCAGTTGTTTGGAGACTATGAGTATTCAGCTGGCATGTGTTGAGAGATAAGAATGTTTATTTCTCGTCGAGAAACTCGCTGTTCCTTCGATTGGTGTGGAAATATTAACAAATCACATGTTTCGCCGGAAGCTGTTTGGGTAATCTCCACACTTAATTAACCTACACTAACTGAGTGACTAACTCACAGAATGAGGGAGAGTACGTTGACAAAAAGAATTTTCAGCCACCACACTAAATTAAAGGTGACCACAAAATGGTTTGAGGGGGCGAGACTAGCTCTCCAAAAATTTGGGATCCATCAAGATGAGGCAGAAAATCGACGGATGTTTTAAACTAAAACAGATTGTTACTGGAATAACGTACAATGTCAGAGGCCACGTGGTCAGAAGAAAGAAGAGGGAAACTCAACGCTGGGAGGAGAAGAAAGGGGGGACTAGTAAGGTAGCTGATTCCCCTGGCTCATGGCGGTTGGATACTTTTCATTTCAGCTTCCAAAGTCGTTAAGGAAGTGTCTCATCTTTTAATTCTGCGTCCATAAGTCTGAAATAATTCAAGATTAAGGCAGTTAATCAACTAGATTGTTTTTGATGAGATACACTGACATTAGTCTTCTTTTTAACCTCCTTTTCTAATCGTTAGGGGTAGGCTGTCTTGAAGTGTTGCCAACTGTCTGTTAAACGTGTCACTATGTTCACCGTGTGTGTGATGAGTGTTTTTTTTTTTTTTTTGGTGATACGTTTAATTTATGAGGCGGAGATTGAGGACGTCTGAGCACTTGGTTCGCAGTGGGGACGCTATCACGCGGGGAGCTGGGCTCGTGTCCTGCCCGTTGCAGCTCCCCAGTCCAGTGATCCACACTGACAGGATTGTATACATAACTACATTCCCAAGAAACCTAATTTTTCTGTTTACAAAATAAGCACAGAGTCTATCAAGATTTACTTGGCTGGGCGGTGTCGTTGCACACTGGTAAAGTGACCACTTAAAAATTATAGATCACTAGTTGGAATTCCAGCCGACCCTTGAATTTTTACCTTATCTTATCCTCTATGAAATCTTAAAGTTGTGAAGAGAACTAGGAAAATTTATGGCTCTCATTGCACGTTAAACTGTAGGTACAACGGCGACAGAGACGGTATGCATGGCATCATTGAAACCTGTAATTTTAAGTACGCTGTGCAAGAAAACATTTATTAAGTTTTATAACTATAGGCAACCAAAACCACCTACTGCATATGGCTGCCCGACACGCATTCGGCAGGTTTGATGTTGTCGGTACATCCTGCGGTGCTTGCAGCCGCGTCCCACTACCACCTGAGAGGTGACGCGACAGCCATTACTCTGGGTGCTACTTTCCCTGCGCGCCTCTTGATTGCTGGCCCATCAGGTTTCGAGTCCGAAAAAAATCTGTGGCGGATCGAACCAACAGACGACTCTCTCGCGACAATCAGCTGACGCAGTATTAGAAAGCAGCCGCGTCGGGTCTCACCGCGTGTCCATTCTCTGTTACTGACCCTCGATGCCTCCCTGAATGTTTCCTTACTTATGCGATGTCACACTCAGTGGCGTGTCACTAACCCCCAGTATAGACAGGAAGACATCCTTCAGGACTCACTTAATTAAGACACTGCTAAACTAAGAACAACGAATAGCAGCATCCAAAAACGTGCTGCATCAACGTGGGGAATAATGCATCTACACTTCGATCGTCAGCAATGGGTCGGGTCTTCTCAACAGTACTGTACTGTTCTTCTGTGTGCCTGATTAGTCCCCATGTTACGAAGATTGAAACCATACTGAACCAGACATTGCGCATCGTTAGTGCCACACTAAAATCTACTCTTTTTTTCTGGTTGCCTGTGTTGAGCCGCATAGAACCACTAAGAAGATTTAATAATCGAATCGGTGAGTTCACAAAAATAACTTCCCATCCATGAAGACATGCTCCATAGATCACAGATTTTGGTGTCTGAAATCACGTCCTCCAACCGTCCTAAAAGCAAAACAGCTGATTGACACTGGGTACACACACGTAACTACCAAAAACAGAGAAACAATAAACTCTTTAACAAAAAATCCGGCTTTAATAGCACCACGCAAGAATCTATTTACAAAACTGCAATGAAGTAAAAATAATTTTTACGAAACACTTCAGTAATATAGTGCTACTGTTATTTAATTTCATGTTACTATTACCATTCTGGCTAATGGCGCTCATGTTTCATTATGATTTCTTAATTCATAGACATCGAACGGTCACCAATCCATAACCACTAGAGAGACTTGGAATTTAACCCAGAATTATTGTACATAAACCTGACGGTCACCTCTGTGACTCAAAACCAGAGCTATGTTGCCACAAAGACCTCATCCAACGGGACGGTCTTATAAACATAATTCACGGGTGAATTTACAAATTTGAATTAAATAATTTGTTTGATCTTTGAAACTATTCACGAATAAATAAAGATAAAACTTAACTTAGTCCACAACCCGAAGGTTGGTTGGATCCTCCCGAAGGAGGCATACTAAGCCATTGTGTCAGAGGTAGGACGGCCAGTTCCTTTCCTCTGGGACCTACAGTTTAACGTGGAATCCGAACCTCGGAGCGTCCTGGCATAGCTCATATGATTAAACACAACTCTCAAAATTCGTGCCCGGGGCAGGAGTACCGAATGTTTTGAAAGCAAGCACCTTAGTCACTGAGCTACCAGAACGCTCATAATACCTATTAAATAGACCTACTTGCAATTTATACTAAGCTATGTTTTAGATATGTCATATAACTTAACACCGTATATATTACTGCTATTTCAAATTAAATGTTGATAACTTTCGTATAACAGATTTCATTTTGAGTAGAAGGCACCCATATGAAACATGTGGAACCAGAGACTAATACTGACAAAGCCAGCTCAGTGGTAGGAGACTCTTTGAAGGATTAATCGCAAAAAAGTTATGGATTCGTTTCCCCAACCAAAGAAGTTTGAATATGGAGGTAGGAAAAGAGAGGAGACAAGGTGTCACTAAAACTGCGAAGCCGCCTGTGAACTCTGGATCCGACTGCGCATGCGCGGCGGCCATATTAGCAGGTTCAAAACATTGGTCTCTTTTCATTACCTTCCCTACTGTGAACATTTCATGTTCTGATATATCGAAGTGTTTTATAATGCCATCTTGTGCTGCATATGGTTGTACAAAAATAATAAATAAGAAACAACTTGGAATAACATTCCATAAGTATGTCACGTTGTAATTATTGTTCTTGAAGTGTCTGCAAGAATGCGAGCTGTCGATATAGTTTTAAAATGCCTGTTAAAAAAGTTTGTTCGCAGCTCTCAATAGAACGACGGTGTTATCAAACATTTGTTGATGCAGAGAACTATTGTATCTTACTATTTTTCAGGCGTGGATCAAGTTTACATCGCGATGCAGCAAACTCATTATTCTACGAGCTTTAGTCCGGTTATAATTTATATTGAAAGTGTGTGATGAAATTTATTGTGTTAATTTGTGCTATGCGAACTAGGAATCGTAATGAAGTCCATTTTGTTGTTATCCGAAATGTAATTTGCGATAAGTTTAATGTGTTTAGTTGCGTTTTCATCGTTAGTCTTTTTAACGGCAATATTAAGTCAAATTGTTATTAGGTTGAAATGCAGCCTGTAGCAGAATATCCATTTAAAAAGCATAAGGAACAAATTATTTATTTGTTATTAGTTATTAGTAGTTTCTTGAGCACCTTGTTAGTGACACAAGGTGTATCGCGATGCAAAATGCTCCCATTTAAGCTTGCGACTTTTGATGTATGGCAGCAAGATAATTGCACTGGGAAGTTCTATCATTACCGTGGAGCCACAATCTGATAATGAATTCTTATGTAACTTAACGAAACTAATTGAATGTAAAGAACAAAATTTTTTGATACTCGCTTAGTTCTCTTATCTTCTGGTCCAGGCCGTATTTCGTCCTAACTACCTCACTTTTGAAACTATGTCTCGAGAACTAATCGAAATGGCAAATAAATAAATAAATAAATCTTTATTTTCGGTTTGGCTCATCAAGTTCCGTAAGAATTTATCATCAGATTGTGGCGCCATGGTGAATTTAAATAGGTCTATCCACTACCAGTGCATTATCTTCTGAGTAAACCGTGAATTCTTTTGAAGGCTATTTTTAAAATTTCATATAGGACTTGCTTCTGTTTGTAATTAGATCTAGACCTATTTTTCTTGATTTTGTAATCTTTCCCATCAAATGGAATCTGGAAATATAATCTATTTGAATATCTATCTAATCTAGTTGAAATAGCAATATGATCGTCAGTTTTTGTACTACTGTAGGTAGAAAAAAGTTCTGTTTCCGCGAACAAAATTCCTATCAATAATTATTTAGCAGCCTTTTCTCTCTCTTAAATTCTTATTTTTTTTAGATAATATCAATTAGGGTATTTGTAAAAGTGACCCCATAAAGAATTCATTTTTAGTAATGGGAAGGTTAAAAACAAAATAAATTCTTCCGTTCCATATACATTCCCTGTGTTTCTTGGCCCGACCAATATGCGACCTCCTCACCCCACCGCTCTCCTCTCGGCTTCACTTCGTTGTATGGAGATGGTCCCTTACGTGGTCTCCTCTCATTTCTTTGCTCCATGGTTTCACCAGTTTGAGGATTGTCTCTGGTATGAAACGGACAGCGAAATGATCAAGATATAAATAGAATTAATAAAGCATAAAGATGAAAAAGATGTATTAAATGATAATCATAATTTATAAAAAAGAATTGCGTTATTAGTTATTATGCTATTAAAAGGTGAAAACGAATAAAAATTAGAGACAGTTTCTTTTTGTTACATATTTACGTATGATTCATTTGCGTAAGTTAAATTTAAGAATAGAAGTAGAACGTCATTCAAGTTAAACAAACATACCAGATTCAGTTCAGAATTGTAACATACAATGCAAAGAATAATTGCAATTCCAAAAAATGTTTTTGTATATCGCTGACTAACGACGTAGGCATAAGCCCTTGCTTGTGGACTTCCTTTGATCGTTTAACCTCTGACTTCAAAGTCGGGTAAAGTGTGCTACAGGTGTTAACATGATATTCCTTTCGAAATACCAAAAATGAAGATTATTTGTTTAGTATATAATTAGAAATTCAATTTTTGTAATAGTGTGGATGATTTATTTTTGGTACAGACTTCGTATGGTGTCTATGAATTAAGAAATCGTAAGAAAAAAATAGAAGAATTAAATTAATAATACGACACCGAAAATAAATAGTTATTGGATAATCCAGATAATACACGCTATTTACATGAGAGTTTAGAAAAAAGATTTTTTTTTACTTTGTTATTGTTTTCTAAATAGATTCTAGCGTGGAGTTTTTTTAAGTTTTTTGGTCAAAGAATATTATTATACCAGCTGGTACCCACGACTTCGTTCGTGTTTGTAAAGAATTTGGATTGACAGCTACCGACATCTAACCACCATAGTGCACGATGGGAGACTCGAGGCTATTACCACACACGAACGCCAGTCATCTGCGCCATGTAATTCAGGCAGCAAAGTAAAATATACGGACACACATGTCTTTGGTCGAAATACGAAATTATCCTTGATCGACCACTTTCAACCACCATAGCTCCCACACTAACACAGTTACCGAAATTCGGCCAAGGTTGTGATCGACGGGTGACTCTGTGATACTACCACACACAAACACCAATGATCTGCGCTAGATAGTTATGGCTGAAAAGTGATACACCACGACACATACGTATTTGGTAGAAGTATTAAAGCGCCTCAGGTTGACCACTTTCAACCACCATATCTCCCATACCCCTATAGCTACCGACATAGTACATGATAGGAGACACGATACCACTACCACACACAAACACATATGGTCATGCTATGTAGTTGTGACAGCAGAGTGACATTGTCAGTGTCTTATTTGATTCATAGGGATTTATTTTATAATAATCATTGATTTTAATAAAAGTAATATTCGATGGAGTTAGAGACAGCCAAGCCTGGCTGTAAGCGCTACCTCAGAGTGGACTTGTTGTTCTCAAAACCTGCTGATGCGCTGAGTCAATCAGCAGTTCCGATTTGAACTGGATAATGACGTCAATAGGGTCCACCTCCGAAGTAAAGACATATTTCTTGCTCTTAGTCCGCGAGTAGCTTTCATCGAGTCATTATGGGTAACTAACAGCTACGCCAACTCTCTTAAGCTTCAGTCTGTACACCATGTAGGCCTTCGTGACATCATGGGGCCAGGCATTCCATCTAGGCATTCAGTGTCCATTCAACCAACCATTAATTATTCAGTCTATCTTCAATTAGATGCAGAAGCATCGTTCATAAGCGTAGCCGGACAGACCCTTGCAGGTCATATTATCAACTGTATTGTCTACAGTCTTCACTGATCATTAAATGGGATTCTGTAAACTGTTAGCCACCTGTTATCATTTATCAGGATAGATTCTCAACTAGTCTTCCTTATCCTGGGTTGCTGAACCTATTAATCAACTGGTGTCAAATTAATCCTGACTTAACATCATCTTTAGTAGCCCACTAGACTGAACAGAAGAGCTTAGTATCAAGATACCAGAGATTTCTTCAGCTACACAAACGCCACGAGGTTAGTAAACTCTCCTCTAGATTCCCGCCACATCAGACGTCCACAAATCTACCACTCGGCTACCCTTTCAGTTCTGTCACTTAGACAGGACTCTTACAACATATACGGAGACACATGTCTTTGGTCGAAATACGAAAATATCCTGCATCGAGCACCACTTTTAACCATCATATCTCCCACATCCCCACAGCTATCGACATTCGGCCAACGTTGTGCACGGCAGGAAACCCCATGCTACTTCCACACACAAAGACCAGTCATCTGTGCTAGGCAGTAATGGCTGAAAAGTGAAATATAGGAAAACACACGTCTATTTTTATATTTATATAAGATTTAATCTAATGTATCACCAAAAATATAATTCAAACGGCTATATTTAAGAAACAAGAGAAATCATCTAATGCTTTGGTGTAATATACGCAATTTCCTCACTTGCTACCAAAATTATAAAACAAATGAACTAAATAAAATATTTCCATAAAACGTTTCATATGAAAGCTTCCTGCTTATCCTGCTGGGACGCCAGGTTGTGTTGTGTGTGAGTTATGGGGAGACAGATACCTGTGCCACACGTAGACGTTGTGGGTGACTCAGTGAACAATTCTTCTCAGGTATCTACTCGAAACTAGGTTGTTGCTCGAAATGTGGAAATCTGATTGTTGTAAGTACTACGCCGCTGTATTCGGTGAAGTTAGTAAGGAGCACGAACTCGTAAATTCATCTCTGTCTCTCTTCATCTGTCACATTATTTTTCGCGACGTAGATTTTTCTGCAAAATGACAAAAGGTTAGCGTTCCTACATCAACTGTCGGACAATTCTTATGAGGATTTGTTATGTTGTTAATAACCTACCACGAGAGCTCTCGACTGGCATTCGGTAGGAGGCGGCTTCACTCATCCAAATTTCCGATTCCCATGTTTTCTCGACATCGCTCCAGGCGAATTCCGGGATGGTTCCTTCATAAGACCACGGCAAAATTCCTTCCCGTTCCTCCTCCCCGTCCTCCCACGCTTCTAACGACCACGACGTCGGTGAGCCGTAAAGCCCTAGTAAAAAAAAAAGAAATAATTACGAACGTCACATACAATTTGTCTGGTTACTTGAGTTAATCTTTCATTTCACAGTCTGAGCCATGACTGGTGTCAAATTAAAGCTCGAATAGCTGCTTTAGCTGTTCTCTGTGAAATTACGTATGTAGTCAAATACTGTAAAAACTGCAGAAATGAACCACGAAACACATAGCTGACATTCACATCCGTAGCAACTGACTGCGTCTTGTTACATTTACCGTCACTCCAGTGAAAAGAATAATTGTTGAGGGCTACTGTTATAGATCCTCTTCACAGCGAATGACTTAAAAATCCCGTAAACGAGGATTAAGTTCAGGTTAATATTGCTCAGGGGAGTCACGCAGCAATACAAATGTTTCAGTTTCTTCTCATCAGCTTCACCATTCTCTTGCCACATTCCAAACCGCTCCGATTACAAACTGAATTATGCTGGTTAGTACAGAAGCGCTTTGTGTGACAGTGAAAACGCCTTTGCTGATTAGAACAATGAAAATAAATGATTCCGAAAATATCCCTAATCACCATCACCAGTGTTCTGCCCAGGGGCAGGTTTCCACATGGCTGCTCTCCATGCTCTTACCGTTTTCTCTGATGCTGTCTGTAATTTTGCACCTCCTTCTTCCTCTCATTCTCCTCCCAAAAACTAGTCCTTCCAAGGCGTCTTTTAGCCAGTACCCCCTCTCAGCAAGTGTCCCATCCAGTTCTTCTTTCTCTCTTTTCATGACTCGGAGTATTTTTCTCCTTTCACTAACTCTATCCACCACTTCAACATTACTTACTTTATCCACCCAGCTTATCCTCTCCTTTCTCCTCCACATCCACATCTCAAACGCTTCTAACCGCTTTTCATCCTCTCGTCTCAGTGTCCACGTCTCCGCCCCATAAAGAGCCACACTCATACAAAACAATGTCCAAGTTTTTTCCTGGGCGCTTTGCCTGTTTTTCCAGTTATTTGTCGCCTCTTCCTATTAAACGCTTCCTTCTCAACGGCAATGCGAGTTTTTACCTCTTGGTGGCATCTTAAATCCTCGGTGATCATACTGCCAAGATATTTGAATGATCTTACTTCACTGATATCAGCTCTTCCTATCACAATATTTATTAGTTTCCTTCCGGTGCCAATCACCATACTCTTAGTTTTTGCTGTATTGATTGTCATTCCAAACTCTTCACAAGCTTCATCTACTGTAGATCTTTCAGCATTCTGTTTAGAGTTAGTTCGCTTTCTGCTAACAGTACTATATCATCAGCAAATCGTATGCACTCTATTCTCTTGCCACCAATATCCACTCCTCTTTTTCCATTTAAGCATTTTCCAATAATTTCTTCTAAGTATAAATTGAACAATAATGGGGAAAGGCAACAACCTTGTCTTACGCGTCTCCCAATGTTGCTTTCTCTCGACATCTCGTTTCCGATCTTTATTCGCACTTTCTGTTGTAAATATAGGTTCTGTATCAACCTTCTCTTCTTCCAATCTACACCTTTCCTTTTCAAGATATCCATCAGCTTTTTCCATTGAACCTCATCAAAAGATTTTTCCAAGTCAATAAAGACGACGTAGATATCTCTTCCTTTCTCAATATATCTTTCTTCTATGATTCTTAACAGACCGATAGCATCTCTTATTCCTTTTCCTTTCCTAAGTATAATATCCCTAATGCTACCCTCAATTAACTGTTGGCTTATTGGTTGATATTAGGCAGAAAAGGGCTCGCCAATAAAACTACACTAAAAAGTTACTTCATATTGATTTTTATGCAATTTAGAAGGTAAATGTTTCCAGCTATCTTAAATATTGCCAATGATTCATTGAATGTCGATTAATTACTACCTCACACAAAAATTAAATAAAACTAGCTTCAGTATCAACATAAAACAGTTCGAAAACCTAAACCAGATGTCTGAAAACAGAAAAATCCTGTTTCCTTATTGCTTCCTTTACTCTCTGTTAGCGAATACAGTCTGTGAAAGAGAGATGTATTATAAACAAGTTGAACACTATCACATCGACATTGTTCTGTTTGAACGTAAGTGTTATCAGTAGAATGAAAAGCTAGAAAAGTTTGTTGAATAGGACAGAACACGAGAATGATCCTGCACTCATATCTAGACGACCAGCGCTAGACAACTGTAAGATTAGTACGGAACATTAAGTTCCACACGCCTGGTATCCGTTATAGCGCATTAACGACGAGTAGCTCTCGACACTGGGGTATCTGGTTTGAGCCTCGATCTGGTCACCTTACACTACTTGGCCATAATGATAGGAGAGGTCGTGATATACCATTCATAACCAGGAGATTGTGACCCAACGCGTTACATGCCTTCTTGCGAACCACGTAACTCAGGTGGTCGCACACTGCGGCTTGAATCCCTGTATGCAATGTATTTATTCGAGAATTTAGATTTCAGTTGAGTAAATGTACTGTTTTGTGTAATTATTGTTGTAGTAATTACTGTGGTTAGAATTAAGATTGGCTGGGCTTCATAGAGTATAACATTTGGCTTTAAGAGACGATCCTTAAAGGTATAATGAAAATTCCAATAGTATCGTGATAAAAGCAAAGAAGGCAATCTCGACAGGAATACTAAAATATCTGGAGGTCAGATCAATCCATCGTAACAGAAATGTGTCGTTAAACGGTATAAATTGTCTCATAAAAATATGTCTTTTGTAGTTCAAGATGGAATGAGCCCGAACAAAAGGATATTTGCTGTATACATTGAAAATTCTGTGTCAGGATTGAGGGAGAGTTCTATTGAAGAGGAGCAGTGCTCACCGTTGATGTTGAGGTAGCCGAGCGTGGCGGGCACGCCGGCCTTCCTGCGAGGCACCGTCACGAAGAGGCGGTCCCTCCAGACCTCGAGGCCCAGCGGCAGGTTGTTCTGCGGCTCGTAGTCGGCCGCGGGGCGCTGCTGCTCGGGCCAGCTCCAGTTGACGAGGCGCCACGCGAACGGCTCCCTCAGCAGCGACGACGGCGGCGAGCCGCGCGCGGGTGGCGCCACCGTCGCCAGCAGCACCGTCGCGCTCGTCAGCAGCGTCGCCGCCGTCGTCAGCAGCGCCGACGTGGTCATGGCGCGCCGCGTCTGCGCCACACACACACAGTCAGCAGGCAGCTCAACTGGCAACTCAATTACACCTGAAGGTGTCAGTATGATTCGATAAATGAACCAACACCACGTATCATGCTGCAACGGTTCACCGAGCCACTCAATGAGCAGATGTTTGTTTTGAAATTAGTTGATTTAAGTGTGCTACGATTGTGATATTAGGTATTATTCTGAAGTGTGTAATATTCAGTGCAGTAAATCAAATGAACGAACAGTTTACCTAAATTTACTTTACTCAATGAACAATTTACTTCAACTTTACAAAGTACTAACGAAGTCATTCGTGCGATGCTTCATACTAGAGATCAATTGTATCAGAAGTGATGTGACATAACAATCAATGAATTTTAATTATCGCAGGGTCCATGTGATCAATGCGGTATTGGCTTTGATGTTGAATGTTTATTGTAACCGCGACGCAACAACAATTACGAACCTAATCACAAAAAGATGAAGAATTTACAAAAATAAATGAAAACAGTAAAGGAAAACAGAGGTGAAATTTCCTATTTGAAAATGAAATACTTTGATGACATTATGATGTTATAATATTTGTTAAATTCATGTCTCAATATCATATAGACTTGTATGCAGGGTTTTGTATAGGCTACTTTAAAAAATAACCGTCATTATTTATTGTCACTACATATGTTACAGTCAGGCGAAATCTCAGGTCTTTTTTTTTTTTTTTGCTATAGCTTTACGCCTAATCAACTTTGGGGCCATTAGAGGTGGGATAGGACTGGGGGTAAGGAATGGGAAGGAATTATGCTATAGTCTTTTTAAAGGAATCGTCCCGGCATTCTCCAGGAGTGAAAAACACAAATCTTCTTTCACCCAGCGGCGCTCAACGTGTACAGACGGGTCTGGCTCGCACTCCGTAGCGGATACAGTTGTTTTCTAGTGTCGGTCAGTTTAGAAGTGTGGAAGTGTCACTGCCGCATTGGGTTTGGTGTTCAGATCCGATGCGGTTTGCTGTAAGCCAAACAGGTCGAGCTGATTGAAATACTGAATTATTTCCATTAATCTGAGATCGAGGGAAGTCAGCGGGAACTCCTGTGAGTGGGGTCTGCTGCTGAAAACTACTGTTTGTATAGCACATTGGTCTGCAAGTTGTCATTGACAACATAGGCTCCTTTTGTGTTGGAACCACATGCTAATGATTACGGAGGACACTGCCCACATTGCGATGAGTACCAATAAGAGTGGAAATAACAAGGCCCCGATGGGTTCGATTTCCTTCTCAGGCAGGTATGAAGACGTACTCAGGTACCTGAACGAATTTCAGGGCAAAACTCTACGGATACTACAATGAGGGAGTTTAAAGATAAGCGGGCTCTAAGGGCAAACGCTCCATCGCACCTGCAGGGTAGGGTAAGAGAACTGAAAAAAAGATAACAGTCGAATTAGACATGATTTTGAAAGTAGAACAAGTGCTCAGCCTTAGAAAGCTACGCCACAGTAGCCAGCATGCAGATAGGGCTCCAAATAGGGCAGCCCTCTAAATCTTGTGTGATATTCAAGATCTCCAAAAAGGGCAGGTTACTGAGAAAGTAACAAGAGTACTGGAACCCCGACAGGAAATGATTAAAATAAGTCGTATCAAGACGGCAAACAGAACGGTAATAGATGAAACAAGTAGTGAACAAGATGCTAAGAAAGCGCTGGAAAACAGAACTTTGGCGGAGGAAGTCACTTACCGAAAAAACGGAGACCTTCAGTGATCTTGTATGATGTCCCGGTGTCGATTGGACCTGACCGGTTAGTGGACGTAATTCACGAACAAAACTAAGCAAGGAGGATTCGCGGAGTGTTTAAACCGAGATTTAAAATCGGACTTTGCAACAAGGCGACGGAATACCATGTCGTAGAAGTAAACCAAAAAATCAGAACAGATAATCTATGTTGAGTTTGCGGAAATTACAGTCAAGGATCATACGGTAGCGCCTAGGTATGTAAAATGTGCTGATCTAGGACATGTGAGCAAGCATTGCCAGCAAAACAAAGCTGCATGCCTTCATTGCGGGGAGGTGGCACTTAAAAAGGAGACATGTGGCAATAAACTGGGCCAGCATGTGATAACAGGGGCAAGACCTCTAAAAAGAAGGGGAAGGAGTGCCTTGCGTATCAAACGTTACTTAAAAGAGTCAGAAGTCGTATACTATGGACAGTAAGTCAAAGGTAGGAAAAATGATGGAAACAAAACTAACAGAAGTAGTAACAACTCCGAAATAAAAGTAGAGAAGGTTAGAAAGATGAAAAACCCGTCCCGAAAGCGCAGGGATGCACTGAGGGTGGCGAAATTTAGAGAGGTTAAGGAAACTATAAAGAAAAGAAAAAAATTACAGAAACATGCGAAAAGGGGACACAAATGGAGAATTCCAGCGCAAAGGTGATTCAAACGAAGGACTCCAGCCTCGCAGGCGCGACTGAGTCTTTTGAGACGGCCTCCCTTGTGGTCCCCTCGGGGCTCAGGTATTATGGCCGAGCAAACATTCTGCTCCCAAGATTGAAAATGAAAGACGGATGGCTTAAAAGTAAGGAAAATTAGAGGGAAAATAATCCGTAGAACCAGTACTGGAATAAGGAAGCGAATATTGCAAAAATATCGAATTGCCGAAACAACATTCCTTATATACTTATAGTGTCTAAAAAGAATTGAATGTGGATACACTAATCATGGAGATTTTGGTAGAAAATAATTCAGTAGATCCTATTTCGCTGTAAGCGAGTGTAAAAGACACTCTGAGACTGAATAAATTGGAAGAGGGGAATCTGCTGACAATGGCACTCAGACACGTAACACGCGTGCTGCACCTAGCGAGGAAGTCGGTAACCTTTCCACAGCTGGAAGCAGTAAGCATAATTCAGCTTAAGGCCAGCAGATCCGTCCCAGCTGTTAACCCTGCTTAAAAGGATATCTGATTGGCGGAACGAATTGTTTGATCCTGACGAGATATACAAACAGTTTGTTAAGACTCATAGAAGTAGTAAGTTTTATCTTCAGCTTAAAGTGCCAAAGTGCAATGTCTACGTATACTAGACGTTCCTAAATGGACAGTATCAAATTCGCACGGATGAATGCTAGACGCAGGAAATTGGTCCTCCAAATTAGCAGAACTAAACAGCTGGGATGTGTTATTCCTACAAGAACTTCATCCAAATAGAGGATCCATACTAACCAGGATCATAACAACAACGAAAATCGTACAATTCTGTGATGATCACACAATAAGTGTAGAAGTCACCACAGGATGGTGTAACGCGGCAGTGGTGTCTAAATACTTCCAATATAAAGATCCGATAAATGTGTACCTAAATAAGATTATAGCCTGGGCAATCAGAAAATAACCATAGCAGCGGATACAAACTGACGGTCAGTACTTAAGAACGAAGTTTTTCTCGGCATTGAGAATTGATGTATTCTCGGGAGACTAGCCGAGTAATCAAAGTGTTTCCACGCGATATTTCGGCGATCTGAAACTCCGTCGTCATCTTCTGGTGAAGTGACGGTCAGTACTTTGGTTTAGTGACCACACGAATGAAAGAGGAGAGGATGTGAAAGAGCTGATTTACGAATAACGTCTAGAAGTAAGAAGTAGACCATATAATCCAACTACATTTAATGATATAGGAGTGGGCCACGTCCAATATAGATGTAACGCTTACCAGAGAAGAAGCGGGGATCATGATACAAAACGGGGGAGTTCTAGACAGCCAAATCACGAGTGATAATAATATAATTCTATTTTTCAGGGATCGAACGGCTGATAGCAGTGAGAGTACTAAACACCGATACAATACCAGGAGGGCGGCATGATCTACACTGATAAGCCAGAAAATTATGACCACATATCTAATAGCCGGTAACTCCGACTTTGGCACGGATAACAGCGGTGACGCCTCCTGGCATGGAAGCAATGAGGCCTTGGTAGGTCGCTGGAGGGAGTTGGCACCACGTCTGCACACACAAGTCTCCTAATTCCAGTAAATTCCGAGGATAATGGGGGAGGCGATGAGCTCTGACGCCACGTTCAATCACATTCCAGATGTGTTCGATCGGGTTCAGATCTGGTGAGCTGGAGAGCCAGCACATCAATTTTAACCCACCAGTGTGTTCCTCAATTCCTGGCCTTGTAACATCGGCGCATTATCTTGTTGAAAAATGCCACTGCAGTCGGGAAACATGGTGGTCATGAAGGGGTGTACATGGTCTGCAACCGGTGTACGATACTTGCCCATCATGGTGCCTTGCACGAGCTTCACTGTACCTACGGATGTTCCCCAGAGCTTAATTGAGCAGCCGCCAGCTTGTCTCCGTCCCGCAGTACAAGTGTCAAGAAGCTGTTCACCTGGAAAACCACGGATTCTCACCCTCCCATCGCTATGATGGAGATGGTCTCGGGATTCATGAGACCATACAAAGCCCTGCCACTGCGCCAACGTCCATTGACGATGGTCATGTGCCCATTTCAGTCAGAGTGGCCGATGTCGTGGTGTTAACATTGGCACATGCATGGGTCGTCGGCTGCGGAGGCCCATCGTTAGGAGTGCTCGATGCACTGTGTGTTCAGACACACTTGTACTCTGTCCAGCATTAAAGTCTGATGTTAGTTCCGCCACAGTTTGCTGCCTGTCCTGTTTTACCATTCTGTCCAGTCTCCGACATCCGACCCCTCGCCGTTTGGACGTGGTTTCACCTTGGTTTCGCCACTTGTTGAAGTCACCCACCATAGCAGTCCTTGAACACCCGACAAGTCGTGCAGTGTCCGAAATGCTCGTCAGGTGATGCTGCTATCACCTGGACGGGTTTATATCGATAGTAGATATAGGTATTCATAATGTTCTGGCTGAACAGTGTAGATTACGAATATCAGTGTCGTGTAGTTATGGTAATGGAGGGGAATGACGTAGATAATATTGCGAGGGAGTTGATCAAATCGATTCAAACAACAATGAAAGGCAGTATTCCACTAGCGAAAATAAATGAGGAGAGGGAAATACTATGGAACCAGCGGCCGTATAGTCTGAGAATCAAACATGCAAAGAGCGAAAACGAATTACTAACGCTGCCTTATGGCGGCTGATAGGTATATCCTTCTCAAGAGGTACAGGGAGAGAAAATAAACTTTCAAGCAACAACTGTTTATGATGAAAATTCAAAGTTGGAAAGTAGATGTCAGGGCAAATCTTAGATCGGACCCTTGGGGAACGCCGCACAAGATAGCTACAGGTAAAATTAGACCACTGTAAGGAATGAGGATGGGACCATGACAATAAAGTGGATCACTACGGCCGAGGCAGGCCTGCTATTACAACAATTATTACCTGTAGAGGACAATGAAAGCGATATCCACAGATATGTGCCCTGTGATGGATTACAACTGTATTCAACGCGTTGTTACGGGAAACGATAACAGTAGGTGAGGTGATCAGGACCATAAATAGTATGGCAAAACCTGAAGCCGCTGGTGCGGACGGAATGGTGGCTGCAGGCCTTGGTGGTTCAGTGTATGTGCGTTACTAAACAAATGTCTGCTGCAACGGGTGGAAACAAACAGAAGTTATAATATCAACCAAGGGGAGAGGGGGGAGGGGATGGAGTGGACAGGGATCTGGCCAACCCGAAATCTTATCGGCCGATCTGCGTGTTCAATGTGCTGGGATTGTTCAAGAAAAAGCACTGATCGCTAAATTGCAACATGATAGAAGGTGTACTGGTATGTTTCGTTATGGGCCCCGCTAGCACGTGGTTCGTGAGCGAGCGGCCTCTATAAATAGCTGCTCCAGTATAGACTCGCTGCAACAACCCAGGCGGACTGCTCGACGCAGCTGCCAGCACAACTGCGATGCGTATGGTAAGGTTACGCTGCAATCCACGACGGCTCTGCGACGTTGACAGAAAACCACCAATAAGCCTCTCACATTCGTCTGTACAACCCTAGACCACACTTTTGCTCAGGAATAGTATGACCTGAGGTACTCCGCATAATGTACAGCCTACACGTTCTGCATAAGTTATTAACAACTGTTAACACACGGGGTGCACACTAGTAACCTCACGTCTATGGACAGCAAGGCAGAACACCGGGTAGTATTGCAATTAGAGGCGAGCTGTTAGATTTCTTTGTTGAAATTACCGCTGAACCGTGGAAAAGTTCTTCATCACCAGTGTTCTGACCTAGGGCAGGTCGCCATGCCCTCCTCCCTTCTGCCCTTCGTGTAGTTTTGATGTTATCTGTGATCTTGTGCCCAAGCACTCCTCTCTCAGCTAGTGTCCCATCAACTTCTTCTTTCTTTCTTTTGTGATTTGGAGTAGTTTCCTCCACTCATCAATCCTTTCCAGCACTACAACTTAACTCACTTTTTCCGTCAAACTTATTCTTTCCATCTCAACGCTTCTATCCGTTTTTCATCTTCTATCTGTAGTCCACGCCTCTGCCCGATAAAGAGCCGCACTCGTTTTCTCAGTGCTTTATCTACTTTCCAAGTTAATAATCGCCTCTTCCTATTAAATGGTTTCTTCGCTACAGCATTTTTGATCTCTTGGAGTACATGGTGTCTATGTAGCAGAATCCGGAAGCGCTTGCACTAAAAGGCATGTGTTGGAGATAAGAATAGGAAAGAATTACTAGTACAGATGCATGGAATGGAAGAGATTGTTATGACACCACGCTGGATAAACATAGTGGGCGCATTTTATTTTACAGGAAATAGTTGCACACTGATCGCGAACTGTGCAGCAATTAAAACAAATATTACATGGCATAATGTAAGTTTATAAGATTTATTTTAATCTTCTTTGCTTTCACTGAGGAATATTACTGAAGCTATTATTTTGGCGACATATAATTATGTCAGCTATTCAAACGTTGTAATATCGGTCTGAATCACGGATAAGAAAAAAGAAAGGTGTAAAAACTCTTGAAGATTTTTGATCAAATTTAGGTTGTTGCGCAATCACTGGTACTCATCAAGTAATTGTTTTGGTCTGAAAACTGTTGCACACGTTCGTTGGATGGTATTATTTAGTATACTCGTATATTGCTCTTAGAGTTGTGAAATATATCTATGCTTACAAACTTCGCTCGAAAAGTTTCGTAACGTTAAGTGGCGAGCTGCTAGGGGAAGGCACATAGTGATGTATAATGATAACGCAAACGTTCCTTCTATTATTTTATTTAGTAATATGTTTCTAATACACCCATCAAGATAATATATAGTGCACAAACTTCAAGCAAAAAAAAATCGGACGTAACGTTACACACTAAGCGATTAGAGTACGCCATTTGTTAGCGTATGCGACCTCCAGCGATACTAATATTACGTGCAACATAATAATTCAATGACCAAAAACGATGAAAATCAAACCATCTTTATACTTAAAACAAAGTCCATTAAACTACAAAACGAAGCATCTATGTCCATTCTGGTCCAGGCTACATTCCAACCTATCCACAGGCGATGCTAATGATTCTGCTCGAAAATCATGATCATTAAAATGTTGAATAAATCCAGATTTCTAGCGAATTATGCTTTGACAACAAGAACCAAACGCCATTTTGGTACAGGTTACATTTCAACTATAAAATCTAAATTCCTTCGTTCGCTAACGGTTCAAAGTTGTTGCAGTTTGTTTTGTGTAATTTGTTCCATATTTATATTTTTTATGGCTGTGATAGCAACATATTCCAGAATAATATCGTTCAAAGAACGTGTGCAAGATCATTATACTTCGTTACAAAGTTCCTCCCAGTCGCTCGCGTTACGGCACTTTTTGAGTGAAGTTTGTGAGGTGTGTATATATTTTACAGCTCTAAGAGCAACACACATTAAACAATATAGGATAATCTATCGAACGTGTGTAAAAATTTTCAGACCAAAAGAACAAGTCCTTTATGAGTCCCAGTGATTACGCTAGAGCCCAAATTTATATAGCGATGTATTATTGCCACTAAAATGTGATACAGTACATGTATTAATATGCGGGATATTGCAGTATTGTTATTCTGGCGGCAAGTTTAGAGTATTATGTGGTTAGGTTGAAATGCAACCTGGACCCGGATGGAACGGAAACTTCTTGTTACAGCGCAAGGCACGCATTGAATTGTTATTTTATAATAATTCTATTTAGATAAGCAATTGATGAGAAATTATTTCTCAGAATACGTAAAGAAAAATATATATTTCGTTTATTTTTTTACTGAAATCATTACATGGTTTGAATGAAAGAAATTCCATAATGATCGCGATCTATATGACCTAAACCACAATTAAATATTACGTGGCATAGCGTAAGTTGTTTAGATTTATTTTTAGGATTATTCGTTTACACTGGGGTCATTATTTCAGCCGATGTAAGCAGCGTCAGCCGTTAAAACATCGATCTTCATCACAGGTAATAAGAAATAATGGTGTAAGAATCTGAGAAGATTTTGGAACAAGTTTATATCGCGACGTATGGTGACACTGACATGCGATACAGGGAATGTATTAATCCGCGTGTGATTGACGCTTTGCTTTTCTAGCGGCAATATTAGCGGATTTGAGGTTAGGCTGAAATGCATCCTGGACCAAGTTGACAACTGAAGCTTTTTTACAGCACAAGGAACGATAAATAACAATGAGCTTTAGTTTATCACAATTCTATTTAGTTAAGCAACTGCAGAGAAATAAATTACCATAACACTCCGTCAGTTTTGACGGGCTTTGGAGCTAGTATATTAACAATAACTAAATTCCACCTGCCTTATACAGTACTATAACAAGAACATTCTGGTGCAGGCTGCATTTCAATCTCTGCTAATATTGCCGTTATAAAAACAAATGATACGGACACACATTAATACATTAGATGCATTAGAACTACATTTAGAGTAGTAACAAAGTTTTCTATATCAGGATTACTAATTAGCTTTGCATAAATTATCACAATTTCATCTTCAGTATGAACTGGAACTGCACGCGCAATAATACAGTTACCGTATCGCGATATAAACTTGACCCACAGTATTAACATAAGTTGTGGTAAGGGTTATAATGAATTCTGGACTTTCTGTTGTACGGCGAAGTTACGAACATTTTAGTATGCATTTTAAATTACGTTACTTTAATAATTTCAAGATGCTGACTTTATAGTATACGTGGCTAAAGGTAGTTCCATACGTATTCAGTATTTAATTTAGTTCGCTTTTATGAGCGCCATATTCAGGTACATTTGGTATCGCGATCTAAAATTGTGGGTCAAGTTTTATCGTCATTCTTGACGCCACTAACATGCAGTATGTATAGTGAATGTATTAATGTGCGATTGATAGGAGCTTTGATTTTCTAGCCGCATTATTAGCGGAGTTTGTGGATTGGTTGAAATGCAACTTGGACCAGAATGACTACTGAATTCCATGGTTTCCTCAAATCACTCCAGGCGAATGCCGGGATGCTTCCTTCAAAAATGCCATGGCCTTTTGAAGGAAGCATACCACCATATGCCTGGAGTTATTTGGGGAAACCATGTAACATCCAAATCTGGAAGCCCAGACAGGGATTCGAACCAGTATCCTCCGGAGTGCGTTGCAAGAGCGTTACCGCTCAATCACCACATTTCATTTGAAATGCAGCCTGGATCATAATGGCTACTAATATTCCATGGTTCGTAGTGGATTTAAAGTGAAGAAGGTGGCAGCCATACCGAATGCTGATAATAATGACGTCAGAATCGATGCAAGACGTCTATTTTCGCCAAATGAGTAATGTGCGTAACAGTATATTTCGGCGTGCGTTGGACCGTTGTTATCTACTTCCTGGCATTGAGGTACGCTTTTCTTTCAAGAGTAAATGACAAGGAAGCAGTTAATCACATTTTCAACTGGAGAAATATTTTTGCTGGAAGGGAACATTACTGGTGTTGGACTGGTTATGATTGGACAATTAGTGATCGAGAAATTCGAACTTGAAATTCAAAAATTGTTTTAAAATTGGTGGGGCGACACACGGTTTTTATCCGATCTTAATGAAACGTTGCTCTCGTTTACTTTAAAAGAAAGAGAAAAATGATGTCTACATTTTGTTCACAGAAACCCATCCCCTCTCCCCCTTTAACCCCTCCTCCCCCTGAAACATAATTTACCTGTGAAATTATTCAGTTTTTTTTTTTTTTGCAATGTTCGATTTACCAGTCTACAGTTTTCATTTGATTTCGATGGAACTTTGGACACACATACATTAAAACAAAGAGAAAAATATTGCCTACATTTTTTTAAAAAAAATCCAACCTCTTTCCCCTTTTACTCCCTTAAGCAAAGTGTTTATGTCAATCAAACGGTATACAATATCAGAATTTTCATATGCAGCACCCGACTAGTTTAAGATAAAAAAAAAAGAACCATAGTAATAAAAAGGGAGCGTCCAAAACCACGTAGCTTCATTTTGTCCTCCTGTGAAACACCCTACCCCCCACGTAGCCCGACGTGGCTTTTGCCTCTACCAGCCCCCCCCCTGCGTGGCACGTGGCTTTTTTCCCTCGTGATTTCAGAAGACAATCTGTACTGTTTTCTCCTGTCAGACACAGTAGTTACATATGAAAATAATTAAATAACGGAAATATATAATCGCATGCTGTTGTGTGTTCTGTACCGTATTTCAACTCTGACAAATCATACGAATGAAAAGCTACGTGGCTAGGCTCGGAAACCTTCCCCTAAACCCCCACCTCCCACGTAGGCAAGCGTAGCTTACCAGCCAACCCCTCCCCCTCCATAGACCGAATCACGTAGTTTATGGACTCTCCCTAAGAATAAAGTGGTAGATAGGAGTGGGAGGAACTGTCACCAGAGCATGCGCTCTATGACAACTAAATTGAATTAGAATACCAGTAAGGACAAACAACGCATTTCACATAGTTTGGTGTTTATTGTTTTTTGAGGGCTTTTTAATAATTTGTATCATCAGTTCCATGCAAGAGATGTATCAGATTGAACACTGCGTCACCTAATCTGTACTTATAACAATCAGAAGAAAGTCAGTACATTTGTATCCATTTTTCGTTTAGTTCGAATGATGTAAAAACAACGGTTGTGTTTTGATGGCATTTCGAATAATCTGTAGCCCGTATTCCCAGAGTAAAACAGAGTGTGTTTCGTTTTGATGTGGTGTCTAATGGCTGAGAAATTGGGATAAAATTTCTATGAAGTTTTCATTTCTCGTTAGCATATCCATTCTTCGTCCATTTTGAATGGGTTTCAATCAACACGAGTTTAATGAAGTACGTTTTATTTTCATATGACGTCGGAAATCTTACAGATTAAGACAAACATGTTAACAGATTAGTATTCACTTAAAGGAAAGCGACATGTAGCAACCGAAATGCTAATTGCGATTTCAGCGGATCGTGTTATTCGTAGGAATTAAAGCACAGTACTTTTTGTTTTTGTTTGTTGTTCGTGATATGTTAACTGTGACGTAGTAGGTTCGACAGAGAGGTCACCACGTGACAGCACACGTGAGCGATTACAAGAGGCCAATTACAAACTTCTAAACTAAATTATTCAAAGTCTATGACAGATGGATATTCCATAGGAGTTCTGTCTTTCGACTGGAAGGTACAGAATAGCATAAAACAGGGAAAATAACGAAATGTGTTGTTCAGGCAACAAAAAGGAAGAGGTGGGTTGATTGGAACATTCCACCTGATTTTTCTTCTCATACAAATGAAAACTGTGTATCTACATTTCGGTACGGGATAGGTTTACGGTTATTCTATGTACCATGTGATAAGCGAGTGACGCAACAAGAAGGCTCTTCTAGGAATATCCTCCTGTCCCTGCAGGATTTTCTTTTTGATCAAATGCGGCTGATACGACTAAAGGCTGGTCTACACGTAACGTCTTGACTGACGTTTTACTTGGTCACTCAAGACATCAGATAAAACTAACGAAAAACTCGCGTCCACACTATTACGTTTTTAACTTCCTTCAGTGGTTCAGTTTTATTAAAAGCATGGGTGAATCATTACTTTTAGTGGTTATTTCACTATGTCTGATAAGATTAAAAAATAAAAATGGTCTAGAAGGTGGTTGCTAAGGAGAAAAAGGTTCTTTCATCTGAATTTGCTTCGGGAATTACGCCATGAACCTGAAGACTGGTATAATTATTTACGAATGGTTGCGGGCCCTTATTTCAAATTGCTCTATTTTGCTTTAATTGTTTTTCTTGGGGTGTCTTTATAATTTAAAAATAAAAGAAAGTCGAAATTTCACAAAGAAGGTTTGTAAATATGGTGACTTCTTAATTTTTAGCAACCGTTTACGAAACACTGAACGAGAAAACTTGATTATTTTTTCGTATCCATTTCCTTTGTATCTCCAAGATAACTCAATAAATTCAGAATAAACAAATTATATGACTGTAGTAGATTCGAAAATCCCACCTCGTAAAATTTTTTCGAAAATAAAAACAATATAATAGTAATTTTAGCTCCGCACACGCTGAGAGATGATTAAAGACTGAAGGGAAAACGTCAGTCAGGACCGTAAACAATGCCCCCGCCGATCCGTTTTCTGGAAGTTGTCAGTCTTGGTTCATTTCAGGTGAAACGTCCGTTTGCTGTGCACACACAATGTTTTGCCAGACAGAACGCTACGTGTGTACCGGCCTCAGCGCTGCCGCTGCCTGGGACCCACCTGTTGCTCTGAGGCGGTGTCGACGTTATCTGGCAGCAGAGGGAGAACCACACCTCTAACTGCACAGGCGCTACTAGCTTAAACTGTTGGTAGGTCGGGCGGAAATATTGGAATATATTCCACTCACAAACATGAGCTCTAAGAACTACTTGTGGAATAAGCTCACGCAAACTCTGCAGGCCTGTTTACACATCTAGGTATAACTGCAACGATAGCAATTTATATTTGATTGTCGTTTTCCGGACTAACCGTGGCGGTGTAACGGTTAGCGTTCTCGCCTCGCATTCGGGAGGACGGCGGCTCGAATCCCCGTCCGGGCATCCAGATTTGGGTTTTCCATCGTTTCCCAAGTCACTCCAGGCAAATGCCGGGATGCTTCCTTCAAAAGGCCATGGCCGAATTCCTTCCCATTCCTTGCCCCCATCCTTTCCCGTCTCTAAAGAAGTCGATGTTGAGAGACGTAAAGCAATTAAAAAAAAAGTTTTCCGTCTATTAAAAGTACTATTTTTTTTTAAACTGAAAGATTAAACAACCAAAGTTCCGCAGTTAAAAAACAATGTTAACAGAATCCAGAGGATGGAGTGCTTATCGATGTTGTAGCGTGATCCCACACAAACTGGTTAATATTTAATTAAATTGCGATGGAGCGCGTGCTCTGATGGCAATTTCAATACACACCCATCTTTTAACTTTCCTGCACCCTCCTACATTTGCCCTCTGCAAATTTTAACTTTAAATTCTTTCAACGTTTTTGGTAAATTATTCATCATTTATCTTGATAACTTATTCCTTTCCCTGACACCTTTAACCAAATAAGAGAATCTTCCTACACCCTTGTGCCTGAAAACGAGTGCCAGCTTGTGGTCTTGGTCATCTTTTCCCTTCCATGGATTAATTTTAATTCTTACACCAATATCTTTCCATGCCTCATCACCAATATACGCCTTGTACACTCCTATGACCCTCTTCAACCTCCTCCTGTCTTGCAATGAATCCCATTCCAGTTCTTGTATCATATCTGTAACTGATTGCATTCTGCGGTAATTTCCAGAAACAAATCTGGCAGCCCTTCTTTGCAGCTTCTCGAACTCCTGTATTTGATACTCAAAATTAGGATCCCATAGTACACTACCATATTCGAGCAATGGTCTGACCAAAGTTTTGTAATCCGATTCCTTTACTTCTTTCATACATACCCTCATCACTCTCTACCTTTTCAATGTGTCCGCCCAGTTAAGCTTGTTATCAAATGTAATGCCAAGACATTTACATTTGAAGTCTTCAACAAGCAATTCTTGCCCCACCTTTTAATTATAATCCACCATTTGTTTATTTTTTAATTTTTTTATATTTTTTTTTTATCTAATAAGCTGACTCTTTTTTACATTTATCTTCATCCCACCAACCCAAGTAGATATCCTGTCCAGATCACCCTGCAACTGTTTATAGGCCTCTGCAGTTCTGATCCTTCTATATAGCATTATTCAAACTGCAAACAATCTAATTCCTGATAGTAGGCAATCAACACAATTATTCATTAGAATAATGAATAGCAATGGTGCCAATACGCTACCCTGTGGCAGTCCCATTTTTACTTCCACTTCTTTTGATACTACATTTCATACCCTAACTTTCTCTTTTCCATCTTTTAAACAATCTACTCTCAGCAAATCACTTCCTCATACACTCTAAACGTTTTTACCTTATTTACTACCATTTTATCTAGTGCTACACTATCAATTTGGTCTCCCTTATCCATTTCATCTGAAATACCTTGCATATACCCCAACAACTGAGATTCACATTAATATCCTTGCTTAAAGCCATGTTGCCTACATTAAAATCATTTACGCTCCTCAGATATATTTCTTATGTGGTTGCATATCAATCTCTCCATTAATTTACCTACCACTAATGTCCTATTGGCCTATAATTTTCGACTCTATTTCTCACCCCTCCTTTATGTACCGGTATTACTATCGCATTTTTCCAATCCTGTGGTAAGCAGCAAGTATACAGACTAAATCTAAATAAAATTTCAAGATAAGGTACAATGTCACATCCGGCTATCTTTAACATATCTGTAATAGTATTATCTACACCAGCCCCTTTATGTTTTTTCAGCTTTCTTATTTCCTTCAAGATATCGTCAGGATGAATTTCTAATTTTTTGGTCTGCTCATTTCTAATGGTGTTGTTAAGCTCGTTCTCCGAGTTAGATCCTGCCGTTTCTGTTTCATTATCCCCAATGCTCTCACTAAACCAGTTACTTTTTCAAATCCTTAGTAAAGTCTTCTCAATCCTTACTTAAAGACGTCTCAACACCCTCCCTTCCCCTCAGTTTTCTAATATTGCCATAGAAACTTCCAAATGCATTAGTCAATGGTCCTCCTGCACTGACAATACTCTTCATAAACCCATCTTTAGCCGCCTTCTTTGCTGTTATTAAGCCCTTGTTTAGCTGTTTTAAATATTGCCTACTACCCTGCTGTCTCTGAACTCTGTTATTTTCTCTTCTTACCAACGTCTTTAACTCCTCACCTCCCTATTATAGTACAAACGTTCTCTGAAATATCTCTTCAAATTCGAAGTTTGTGCCTTTTTGTAATTGTACCTATTTCTCCCTTCAATTTTGGCCACTGGTTTACTGAATCCCTTAATATCCATCAGAACTGCTTCATGATCACTTATTCCTTACCCAGCGTGGTGGGTGAACGGTCAACGTTCTGGCCTCGCATTCGGGAGGACGCGGGTTCGAAACCCCGTCCGGGCATCCAGATTTGGGTTTTCCATGGTTTCCCCAAATCACTCCAGGCGAATGCCGGGATGCTTCCTTCAAAAGGCCATGGTCGAATTCCTTCCCGTTCCTTGCCCAAATCTCATCCAGCCTCTAATGACCTCGCTGTCGACGAGGCGTAAAGCCCAAGCAAAAAACTTATTCCTTCGGTTACTTGATATCCCACAAGGTTATCATCGGGCTTTATTAGGAATGTATCCAAAATATTTTGTCCCCTAGCGTTCTGCTCTGCCACATGTGTCGTCCTTCCCTTTTTAGGTAATTTGCAAATCTCTGTTCCCTTGTATTATTAATATTATTTCCTACCTAGTTTATACCGGGTAAATTTAAATCCCGCCAATATTGTTCATTCTATTCTCACCTCTGAAATCTGAGTATGAATTTAATTTCTCCCCAAGAGCCTCATCTTCATCTGTCATTCTTGCACTGCGGTAAGCAGCCAACACCCTGACTTTTTCTTTTTTATTACACCAGAAATCTACCACAAGTAACTCATAATCGCGATCTATGAACGCCAGTGGAGTTTGGTAATTTTTGTTGAGTAATATGAAAACTCCTGGTTCTGCAAGATAGGAAGCGATAGAGGATTGCATCAAACTAGTCAAGAGACTGATAATAGCAAAAAATGGTACGTAATCATAAAAATGTTCTCTAACAATTATTTGTGGAAAATGACGACCGAAAACGTGCTAAACATTATTTAAAAATCTAGGTATTCTCAACTGCAGCACTGTTAATTCATGCCGTACAGTATTTCGTAGCAGAGAATCCTGAAAACTTCTATCCCAATGGTGACAAAGTCACCGTAATACTTGTTATGAAAATAATCTCCACAAAGATTACAAACCATTGTTTACTGCAGATAATGGGATGGAAATTCTTTTGTCAGTGTACTGTCGTAGGAAATAAAATGTAATTTAAAGTGAAATTTGAAAACCCAAACCAAATTGTGCCTGTGAAAGAATTTTCCTCTAGGAATTTCATAACTGAAAAAGACTATGCAAGTAAGAATACTTTTCGGTATGTAATGGAAAAGTGACTGATATGGTATACGATTTGTATTGCAAACTATGTACAAATGTAACAGGTATTACTATTACTCCGCGATTCACTAAAAGTGTGTGGCGGAGGGTGAATTCCACATATCCGAAAGGGTAATAGATTGGAGGGGATATACCGGATATGGTAGGAGGCACCCATGGGCTAATGAGAGGAACCATCCCAGCATTCGCCTGGAGCGATCCGGCAAAACCATGGAAAATCCAGATCAGGATAGCCGGAGAGCTTTATCGAAAGCTACTCCTGTCGGATTTTAAGTTTACTCGCCCGATAAATCCTTCCAATTCCATTCCCTAATCGCTCGTCGAAAAAATGAGTACAGAAATGAATTTCTCTTATCTTATTTACGCGGTCATTCCGAGATATTAATATTGCTGGTAGCAATATTTGTTTGTTGTCATTCCGAAATACCTCAGTCATGAATTTTTCAATTAACTTCCGTCGAGAGCAACGCCTTCGGTGTTCCAGGTCTTCCCAACCTAACTCCTTCACCATCGCACTTACGCTTTCCCTCCAACTATATATTCCTGTCACGAATCGACCGGATCTTCTTTGAACCTTTTCTAATGCCTCCATTAATCCCTTTTGATAGATTAATGAGAGTGTCTTAGGCATGTGCTGACGATGGAGATTGGGTGGATTCTGGCAGAAGGAACGAGATGGCTGTGAACATAAACTAGAACTTAATTTGAAGCCGAACTCAGTGCAAACGTTTTCTTTCGTAGGTAAGGGAGTTATGAACTGGAAGAAATTACCAAGGGAAATGCTTAATAATTTTTCCCAGACCTTGGAAGAATTAAAAATAAAGATTCCATTAATACATAAGTAGGTGAACAGGGCGGCACACGCTTTATCGCAGTTCATTAAAGAGTCGATGGAATTTACATTGAAATATTGTAACTAACACGCAATGCAGGAGATTTGTATTTAACACTGGACATCATAACCAATGGTTTAACTAGCTGGTGCCCACGACTTCGTTCGTGATTGTAAAGAATTTTGATTGACAGCTACCGACATGTAACCGCCACAGTGCACGATGGGAGACTCGAGGCTAATACCACTACAAACCTCAGTGATCTGTGCAAGGTATTTATGACTGAAAAGTGAAATATAGGGACACAAATGTCTTTGATAGAAATATGAAATGGCCCTCCGTCGACTAATTTCAACCACCATATCTCCCACACCCCCACAGCTACCGACATCTAAATACCATAGCACACGGTAGGAGACACGATACCACTACCACACACAAATACCAATGGTATGTGCTATTTAGTTGTGGCAGGAAAGATAAGAATAACGAAATATGAAAATGCACTGCATCGGCCACTTTTAACCACCATATCTCCGACACCCCCACAGTTATCGGCATTCCGAGTCTGTTCACACATGGAATCAAACCCCACTCATCTCATTTAACATTCGCAGGAAGTCCGAATCTAGATACTCGTTGACTGGGAGGTACCGTTCTTTGAGAATCACCAAGAAATATAGATGTAGTGCCAAAACGTGAAATAATTGCGCAGTTTTAAAGTTTTTCTGATTTTTAAAATCTTATCTTCATTGTCGAGGCCTCGTCACTGAACTTTAGTTCAGCTATAGGTCAGGGACGAGATATCGTCACGTGTTAGTGAATTGTGCAAGCTTGTTGTCATATAATGAAACGAATAAAAAATAAAAATACTGGCAGTCAGTTAAATGGCTGCGGAAAACCGCATGGGACGCCTTCCTGTTTTGTCGCACTGTATCCGCAGAATACTCGACTTTATACTGTGGAATTTCATTTAATATGCATGCTCGGCAGATCGTGTTGTTTATATCAGAAATCTCGGCGCTTGTGAGTAAGGCCCAGAAATGCGGTCAACGAAATTAAGCAACTCAGCTGTGTTTGGTTCTCGATTTGTTTCGTTCTCAGAATAATATTCGTGAGTTTTAATAAATATTCAAGTTCTGATGTATGTTGGACCTACAGTCTTATTTAATTTCGTCCGTATTTCAGTTACAATGCGGGATTTTTATGACTTATTTACGTTGTGAATTTTGTTACGTCAATGTAACTGTTTAATTTTTATTCAGTATTTGGCAGCTTCATTCATTGTATCATCAACAGATCCAGGATCCCTGAAGGAAGCGCATTTCTCGAATAATACATATTGTAAACTTTGGTACGGTTAGGAGCAATTTCTAGAATTTTCATTTGTTTATTATGCCTTCCTCAGTGGATAGTATTTTGTTCCTGAAGCCGCGTTCGCACGACATCTTGTAACGCTGGCGGGACGAAACGGGACGAATACTGAACAACACGCCATGGGAACAGGGCCGCCTCTGCTAGCGGGGATGAGACGCAGCTACCCACATCACAGGCGTGTGTAGTGTTGCGCTGTTGTCATCGGTTTCGCAGCAGCCGTTCGCACCCCTTGTGTTGCTGTAAAGTGCTCTGTGCCAAACGACACTAGGCAACGTGGTGGGGAGGTGGCGGCGAGGTAAGCTAGGGCTAACCTGCGGCGCGCGCTCGTCCCCACACTTCGGCTAATGAGGTGCCGCCTCCGTTACAAGCCGTCGTGGGAACGCGGCTTTAGGGGGACGGGTCGTTGACGGCATAGCAGGTGGAGTATGCGTGACAAGGAACGTGAAGGAATTCGGTCATGGCATTTTTGTAGGAACCATCCCGGTATTAATCTGAAGGGATTTCGGAAACAATTGAGCATTAGCAATGGATACTATGAGCTCAGGTAGTGGACAGTGTACTTCAGTCGCCTCAGTGCTCCTTATCACTCGTCTGCAGAGTTCTACTTGCTCTCCGTAGATACGCGATATTTAAAGCACGAATAACATTTGATGCGAATGCATATCACATAATTAGCTGGAGGTTAGTAAGTGACAGAACCTCAATCCAACGCGCAGTGCGCTGCCTTAACCTAACACCGTGAAGCTACAGTTTCACATGGACTCCGGACCACTGAGCAATTTGGCCCACTTCTCATGAACAGAGCAAAGCTTGGCAAAAGTGAAGATCAGGTCCCCGAAACCTCTGAGTTCCCAATCAGGTATCGCTGAACACGCGAATACTCATTTTGAGAAGTTATTACTTTTAAAAAAAAAAAAAAAATCTGACAGTTAATGTAGGTTTATGTGCTAATATCAGAAAGTTGTAATCTGATTTTCTCAAACAGAGACCAGCTTCCAGAAATAGAACAGTTTGCGAAACTTGAAGGTTACAATCGCAGCCGTGTGGTCTGGGTTTGGCAACCGAGGCCGGATGATGCGGTGGCCTCACGTAGTTAGATACCGAGTCTGACAGCTCATCAGTCACTCTGTTATCGCACCAATACATCTGACGGTAAAATTAACTTATACTCGTATAAACATACCACACGAAATGAATAAAGATATTTTAAGTAAAGAGAAAAATAAAAATATTTTCCATGGTAACATTTATCTGGGATAACCAAAATAATGTTCGAGAACGTAGTAAGAACGTAGTGGGTGTCATTAGTAGTTCATGATTAAAGCAGCAAAGATGTCCTGAGAAGTACTGAAAATTGTCACTAATGTTTCAGTAGGACAAGTAGCTCAGGTAGGAAGGCCACCGGTCTATCTCCGAGGGAGTCCAGAATTTCTCTTCAGAGCTGAACGTCCCCCCAGATCCCCTCAGCCATCAGTTAAACGGAGCGTTTGTCTCAGCTCCGCCTTTATTGCCGCAGGTCGGAGATAGTATTACGGAGCTCTACCTCTGCGTGTCCCAACGTTCGTGACTGATTACGACCTTCGCTTTTAAAGTACACTGGCGAAAATCAAAAGTGACACACTCAGACAGGAATCGTGAATTTTAAGAAACTTTTTACATGTATCCAGGGTCATACCCAGAAGAAATGATAATAAAATGAAACGGAGCAGCCTAAATTGGTCACCTTTAGATACAGTGTACTTTAGATACAATAAATTCGTGCATCCTTGTCGGCGTAGAATCAATAAGTGTTCGGATGTCTTCCTGGGGTAAGTCTTTCTACGCCTGCATATCTTGTGCTGGGTTACCATGTGGTCTAATGTGTCTACTCCCCGTATCCCAGGCATGCTCTATTGGGGACAAATCTGGGGAGCGTGCAGTCCAACTTGCAAGGCTTGTGCTGTGATGGGCACAGTATGAAGACGGGTATCATCTTGTTGTTAGATGCAATTTGGATGGTGGACATCAAGGGTATCACAATAGGGTGCAGCACCCCGTCCACATAGTGATAGGCTGTCACTGTGCCTTCAACAACAACCAACTCAGTCCTGCTGTCTAAACTGATTGCCCCAAACCATGTTACCAGTTGCTCGACCTGTGTGGCGTTCTGAAATCACAGCAGGCTAAGCCGTGTCTCCACTACACCAGCGTACATGTTGTCGATTATCACTTTGACACAGACAGAATCGAGACTCGTCTCTGAACACAAATGTATGCCATTCACGTGTCCATTTGAGTTTTGCAGTACACCAGGTTAGACGATGTTGGTAATGAAATCAGGTTAATGGAACACATTGCATAGAGGCCAGAGAGTTTAACCCAGCTTCAAACAATTGATTTACAATCATATGGGGGATTACTTTCTTCGTAACCACTGCTTGCATCTGGCCTGCAGTCACCGCTCTGCCAGCAACAGCCACCCACACAATTTGGCGGTCTTCATGTGCCTGTTATCCATCTGTATGGACCTGTGCCTGCTCTAGGAGTACTAGAGCCTTCTTTCACCCACTGTGTAACAAGTATGTTTACTGGCATTGCACTAAGGCCAATCCTATGGGAGATATCACGATACGATGCACCTATTTCAAACTCGCCAATTCTCCGACTTCTCTCGCGGTTAGAGATTTGGGAGTAGAGGGTCGCCACTTTTCTCTTTGGCGTACTTGGTCAAAAACAACTTGTCGATAAAAACGTGTCATGTTACACCACTTATACACTAAAAAACACAGCAATTTTGCATAGTAAATAGCCCCGTAATTCTTATACTATTATGTGTAAAACTGTCAATTTTAATCATTTGATGTTCTTCATAAGGAGATACTAGGAGCCAAATTTCATTCATTTATAAAAAAAATTCCGTCTGTGTGTGGCACTTTTAATTTCTGCCAGTGTATAAAGGAAGTATTCAAAGAAGATTTTACCAAACGAGCGTATATTTGACATAAGACTAAATCGAAAACTCTAGGAAGTGTTAAAAAATCACGACCATGCCAAAGAATAGACGCATAAGTTTTGTTGCTATCTCTGAAATTTTAGAAAATTGTATCGTCAACTTAACTATGTAGGATGAAGATACAATTCCTGCGTGAGAACGAAGTTCTTCATGACCTTAAAAAAAGTGGACTCACAGAAGAAAATATACCAAAAATTATTTTAGCATCAAAACTGATGAACTAAAGCATCTTAAAATCAAATTATTGTCTCTGATATTTGCCGATTTTTAGATTTTGTCTGTTTTTCAACATTCTATTGCTCACATCAAAGGAGAATTGAATTAAAAATCTAAGTTTCTTAACCAAATTCTCCTTTCAGCACAAAAATTCTTCTCTTTCACCAACTTCACTATCTCTTACTTGATAAAATTATCAAAGAAACTGAAATTTAATCGGACGATTGTAAAAAAAAGTACTTATTTATTTTTGACTCGGAGTAAATTTATTCATTCGTCCCACTAATTACATAGTGACTACCTTTATTATTCAGCTCCTACCTCGCCACTTCCCCTGGTTTGTGGTCATGGTCCTCCCTTCCTTTTCGAGCTGCTCTCCTCTGCGCCCCTTCCACATTTTTGTTATGCTTCGACCTTATAGATCGTCGATGTCGAGGTCATTAGAGCCAGGTGAGTATGGGAAGCAAGGGAGTGTAAGAAATTCAGCCGCAGCCTCCTGAAGGAACCATTCAGCATTTACCTGAAGTAGATCGAAAAACCATGGAAAACCGAGATCTGGATTGCTCGACGGGGCCTCGAACTCACGACCGACCGAATCCCACACCCGAGCCTTACCGAAAACCCGCCTCCAGCCTGGATATCTCGGATTACTTATGTTTTCAACAAGTAGATGTGTCTTAATAAGCAATGTATCCAATCTTCTCTTGTTTACTGCAACGCCTAGCTCGCGGCCTGGTCTCTCTGTCTAAAAGTGTGTGCATTCGCCACTTTAGCTATTCAACGACTGTTCAACGTTGGCCTTTGATCTTTAGTCTCATCTCTCGCAATCTCGCTCTAGACACACCGCACAAATGTTTTGGCCAGATTTTTTTCTTAGCTTCAATTCTCTGTGTATTTTTCCCGCAGCCTTGAATTCGCGTCACCGACATTCTATGGCGTGTTACGCTTATGATATGTTCGTTTGAATCTTTTTGGAGCACACAGTTTTTACGATTTTGATGGAAATTTGCAAAGGTATACATTAAAAGAAATATTAAAATTCTGTTTACGTTTGATTCCCAAAAATCTAAACCCCCTCCTCCTTTCCCCCCTCACCTTAATATCTGTCACCGTTGTTCATACAAACCCACAGTTTTTAATCCGATTTTGATAGCACTTAGCATCCGTATACTTCAAAACAAGGCGGTCTGGAAGCTCAGCGGTTAAACTTCCGACAGTTTCTGTCTCCGGTCGCGGGTTCAAATCCCCTAGTGCGCAGGGATATTTATGAGTTGTATTAAATTATATGAGGTACGCTGAGATTTCCCGTGCTCGTGATTCCACGTTAAATTGTAGACCCCTGAGGAAAGGGCCTCTGACACAATAGCTTGGTACATCTCATTCGGGTTGTGGAGTAAGTTAGATTTTTAGTTTTTGAAGTGAAAACTTCTTTAGGTGCGTTGGGAATTTTTTAGGATGGGTAGAATCTTATGAGTTGGCGTCACCGACATGCTAGTGGTAACAGTACGCCTGTAGCGGTCTCGTGGCTCAGTGGTTAAAGTGTCTCACGTACCCTGCCTCGGTGGGGATATCATAGACCCTTAAGCCAACCTTCACCTCTGCCACAGCTTGATGCGTAAAGTAAATTATGCCAGAACGCTTCCGTGGTTCGGATTCCACGTTAAACTGTAGGTCCCTTGTACCCGGCAGCACTACCGGGTTAGGTTAAGGCGGCTATCACAGGGGCGGATATCGCAGCCAGTAGAAATCATGTCAGCAGGTCATTACGACCACACGGAGTTATTGTTATTTGGCATATCTGATGCTATAAGTATGACTTGTTGCGCGTATGATATTCATAGTTTTAAGTTTTCAGTTTTGTCGCCAGTCCACAATCACTGCGAACTGTTTTTATTTTAATTTTATAAGCTATTGGAACGACACCACCTTTATTGCATTTGTACAATAAACGGGAACTTTGTCTCGTGAAAAAATAGAAAATATTAAAAAATGAAAATATGAAAAATATAAAAACATTAAAACATTAAATCCTACCTCGCTATAGTATACAGTATTGCATCGAGCTTTAGACCGCAGTTTGTGTTAGAGCTTTTATATAAGAGAACATCTTGGACAAAATTATATGATAACCGTTGTTACAATCAATTTTCGTTAGTAACTAGTTCCTAATCCCGTCGAAAATGACGGGGTGAACGCAACTTTCTGGCTAATAACTAAAATAATTTTTTATAATTTAAAATAACTACTGATTCATTTTGCTGTAAAGACAAATGCTAATATTTCTGCACACAATTGAAAGATTCTAACGCACGCGCTTTAATACATTAACTGTATGTAAATAAACAAACAGTAACTAATAAACAAAATATGTAACTTTTACACACATGCATAGAAAATGTAACATGTAATACAAAATAACTCAAAACGATGTAGTGAATGATCAATTTTTAAAATCAGCTTAAGTGACAGCGGACTATATCGAGCATTGTTGCCTTGCATAGTAATGTAATATCGCAGCTGTGTTGCCGAGAATATAATATCACATCTTGCATAGTTATGTAATATCGCATCTTGCATAGTTATGTAATATCGCTGCTTTATTGCTGACGGTCCTCTTATTTAAAATGCTAATCTAGAGACTGCGCACGTCGTCTATACCTATTGGCTAGAGAACGATCACTTTCGAGCCTTCACTCGCGAATCAACGGTCACCATATTACATTCATTCCTTCACGTTGATTTTTTTTTATTTACGACAACTAGATGTAGAAATTCATGTAAGGAGAAGAGTATTCAATATTTACGCTATTTTATCTGTATCAGTTATAAGAATTAGGTTAAACCATAACCTAAGAATTTTTGTGGCAGACGATAAGAAACAATGAAGTTAATTAATAACTCAAAAAAACGTACGTAATCGCGAAATGTATCAGTCAAATAATAACAGTTATCCGTTTTCGAAATTGTACTTTCCGTCATCTAAAGTAAAATGTATTTCTTTATGTAAAATCCTAACCAAATACTCTGGTAATTTAACCGGAGTAAGGTACTCATATCACGAAAAATATAATTAAATATGATTCTTATTCGTTTTTCCATACAAGTTTTCCAGAATAAATTCCTACTACCATCATAGATGATGCCCTTAGTATTTGATAAATGTGTTAGCTATTAAATGAGATTTAAGTTTACCATTCTATCAACTCAATTTATAAATCGCAATTCAACAACGATATTCTTGCAGCCAGCAGAGTGAGCAGAGATATTAGAAATTATTTACATAGTTTAATACATACGCAACCGCTATGAAATTAATTGATATAATATAGGCATTAAGTTTGATTTTCGTAACATTTTATTCTTAAAAAAATGTGGAAAAACATTTCGGCTGAAAAAATGTGGATCTACGAGTACTTTTCAGTAACATGTCGCTAATGAAAGTAAACTTTAATTTCTCATGATCTCTGCTATAACGAAACTGCGTTGCGATATAAAACGTAATATTCCGTTTTGGAAGTAACTACATAAACATACGAAGAGCAGGGTTAAAAGAAATTAATGTGAGGCAATCATACATTACAAAGTTGCAATTGGTACGTTCGTTTAAATTTACATGTTGATTTTTGTTTATTTACGACAAAATTCATGCAAGGAGAAGAGTATTCCATGTTTACGTTATATTATCTGTATCAGTTATAAAAATTAGGTTAAAACATAACCTAGGATTTTTTTTTGGCAGAAGAGAAACAATGAAGTTTATCAAAAGCTCAGAGAAAGTTTACACGAAATGTACGAATCATTCAGATAAATGACAGTTATTCGTTTTTGATATTATACTTTCCATCATTTAAAATAAAATACATTTATTTAAATAAATCATAGAAAATTACTCCCATTATCTAACCACAGAATGGTACTCACATCACTAAAATATCATTAAAAATGATCATTATTCGCTTTTCCATACAAGCTTTTCCGGAATAAATTCTGACTACTCCCATAGGTGATGCCCGTCGTTATTCATATAAGGGTAATAGAAACTATGATTTTCGAATGCAATGTTAGTGGAGGTTGTGGCTAAGTAGACCAGAATCGCAAGTGACACATTTTGTTACAGCATACTTCGCTCTGAAATCAGTTTTTCAAACCATTTAGACTGGTTTCAGAAGCGCCATGTTACTAAAGGTATTAATTAATGCGGGTGAAAGTAGTTCCATATTTATCTTGTTGAATTGTGCCTGGACCAGGAATAAGACTGATATTACATGGATCGCAAAAGTTTCTGGAATTTCTAATTTGTTTTTAATTTTATTAGCTCTATACTTCCGTCGTCATTAATTCAGTAGAAGTTACTATTGTATTGCTATGTGAACACCAAATCGAATATTTAGAATATTACAAAATCAAGGCCATTAGCATTATGTAATAACAATTTCGTATAATTAACCAACTGCAAAAAAATGAACTGCCAGAATATGGCGTTCAAACCGTCATTTTTGACGGGCTCGAAGCTAGTAGTTATATAATATCAAAGCTGTGTTGCCGTGTGTAGTTACGTAATATCACAGCTATATTACCGAGCATTGTTATATTATATCGGACCTGTTACATAAAAAATCCTTTCAGCCTGTTTACTCAAAAGAGTGCAAGAGCAACTCGACCACAAAATTGGCGAGTAACAAGATGGCTTCCGCACCGGTCGCAGATGCATATAACAAATATTCAATTTAAAAACTACACTAAAATATAAAGCACTGAGGAACAGCCCAGTCATTTGCTCCTTTGTAGATTTCAAAAAGGCATATGATTCAATCGACCGGCAATCTCTCTTGAACATCTTCGTACAACTCGATCAAAAAGCCCTAAACCTCACTAAAGATACACTCACCGGCACAACCTCCAAAGTGAAACTCATGGGAGAGATATCTGAACCGTTTCAGGTAAATACCGGCGTTCGACAGGGTGAAGGTCTGTCCCAGATACTTTTCAACCTTGTTCTGGATAAAATCATCGGTGAATGGAGAAAGAACTTAAACAGCAGAACTGTTGGAAACCTATACAACTCGGACGACGCAAGAATGGTATTAAAATTTCCCGCTTAGCCTTCGTAAATGATTTAGCCATACTAACAGATGACGAGACCACAGCTATTAAACAGACAGAAACTCTCAAAGAGTAGGCTTACAAATCTCCTTACCTGTATTACCGAATCTTCCAAAAGCCAAGTTCATCTGCTCAAAACTCCACACTCAAAATCTGGTCACAAAAAATGGTCAAATTGAGATAGTCCCGTATTTCAAGTATCTTGGAGAAATCATCGAACCCACAGGAGGAGAGAAAATAGCACAGAATTTCGTATACAAAAACTTAGAAGACCCTACGGTAGAACCAACAGCAGTCGTATAGCAAAAATGTTTGTCCATGTACAGAAAAGTCAGACATTACAACACAGTTATCAAACCTGAAGCCCTGTACGCCAGCGAAACTCTAACACTGCACAGGAAAGGTGACCTAGAAAGAATTTTGAAAAAAAAAACGCAAAATTATAAGAAAGATCCTTGGCCCAGAAAAAACAGATGACGGATATAGTCTTAAATCTCGAAAAACAACAGAAACACTTTCAAACCTCGCGGCAGACATCAGGAAACGAAGATTAAGATTTTATGGACTTATCCACAGATTCCGAACAACAAATCTCATTCATAAATTATGACGTACTTAGAACAGCTAAAAACTATGCCCTGGGTCCAGCAGACCAAAAAATACGCGGAAAAAGCCCACAAAACTCATCAGAAAAATAGACAGACTAAAAATTAACAAATGGGAAGTACTGCGAGAGAATGAAGTCATTAAGAGAACGGGGACGAAGTGGACTGAAGAAACGAAGAGAATCCACGGAGAAAAAAATGAGAGCTGTATGGAAACTTAAAAACTGAATAGGTAAGGCTTTGCGTGATACAACAGGGTCCAATTGCAGATAATAATAATAATAAATAATATCGCAGCTGTGTTGCGTGCATAGCTATGTAGCATCACAGTTGTGCCATGCATAGTTATGTAATATCGCAGCTGTGGTGCTGTGCATAGTTATGTAACATCGTAGTTATGTTACCGTGCATGGTTATCTAATATCGCAACTGTGGTGCCATGCATAGTTATGTAATATCGTAGTTGTGTTGCGATGCATGCGTATGTAATATCTCAGCTGCATTGCGGTGCATAGTTATGTAATATCGTAGTAGTTTTGCGTGCATAGTTATCAGATATCGCAGTTGTGTTGCCGAGAATAGTTATATAATATAGCAGCAGTGTTGCCGTGCATAGTTATATAATATCGCAGCTGTATTACCGAACATTGATATATTGTATCGCACCTATGTTGCCATGGATAGTTATATAATATCGCAGCTGTATTACCGAACATTGATATATTGTATCGCACCTATGTTGCCATGGATAGTTATGTAATATCGCAGCTGTGGTGCCGTGCATAGTTATGTAATATCGTAGTTGTGTTGCCATGCATGGTTATGTAATATCGCAGCTGCATTGCCGTGCATAGTTATGTAATGTCGTAGTATGTTGCGTGCATAGTTATCAAATATCGTAGTTGTGTTGCCGAGAATAGTTATATAATACTAGCCACAAAGCCCGTCAAAATTGACGGGTTTGGAGTATTCTGGCAATTAATTTCTTTTTAGTTGCTTACCTAAACAGAATTGTTTTGAAATAAAGCTCAATGTGCTGTAATTTCTCATCTCTTGTGATGTAGCAAAACGTTTCAGTTGTCAACTTGATGCAGGTCGCATTTCAGTCAAACCACAATCTTCGCTAATACTGCGATGAAGATCGATGTGTTAACGGATGACATAAATTACATAGCCTACAGTTGAAATAATTACCACAGTGAAAACGAAGGATACTAAATTAAATCATAACAACTTCAGTATTCTGGCAAATCAGTTCTTAGCAATCGCTTAAATAAACACAAAAATAAATCATAATATAATTCCTATTGCGTTGCGCAATAACAAAATGTTTCTGTTGCTATCCTGGTCCAGGTTGCATTTCAATCTAACAACAGGCAGTTCAATCATTACCGTGGTGCCACAATCTGATGATGCATTCTCATAGAACTCGACGAAATAAATCGAAAATAAGAATAAATTTTTTTGATATCTTTCTTGGTTTTCGAGATATAGCATGCTGAAAATCAATTATAACTGTGATTTTGGTGAAGTTTCCTCTGGTCCAGGACGTATTTCAACCTAACAACAACCACCAGGAAAAAAATAAAACACATATAGTGCATTTCCACCGTGTAGATATAGCGGTTTTGGTAATTTGTTTTTTCTGGTCCAGGCCAGATTTCACCCAAACCACCTAAATTTTGAGATACAATATCTCGATAACTAAGCGAGATATGGAAAGAAAATGTATTATTTGTTTTCGATTTGTCTCTTCGAGTTACATACGATATCATCATCAAATTTGGCAATGTCGAAATTTTTCTTCTGTTCCAGGCCGCATTTCAACCTAACCACGTCAATTTTGAGATACAATATCTCGAGAATTAAGTAAGATATCAAAACATTTTATTCTCTACTTTGTTTTTTTGTCGAGTTACATAAGAATCCATCAACAAATTGCGGCTTCACGGTTATCGTAGAATCCCATAACCACGTACAGTACTACGCTAAACCATGGAGGAAATATTTCCTTCCTCCATGTGCTAAACATGCCGCCAGAGAAACAATACTTACTTTACACGCATATTAATACATATACATATTTATCACATTTCAATGGTCACATCGCATCGCGAAATAAACCAAATAAAAAATCTATAAGGGTTCTTCAATCTTAATTTTTTATATTCGTTATTCAGAATTATACTAACACATTTGAATAGCTGACACAGCTACATGCGGCTGAAATAAGACATCAGTAAAACCAAAGAAAATTAAAAATAAATCTTAACAGCTTACGTCATTCAAACGTAATATTAGTTTTAATGGGTGGAAGGTGATATTTTCCACCGGCCGGAAACTGGTACTGCCCTGTTGAAATTTGTATCAATTGCTTCGTTATAATAGCATCTTCTTCACATTTGCACCCTCCTTTTTTCCGAAACGTCGCCATGAATTAAATTAAAAATTCTGAAACGTAAGACGCTCCGCAACCGAAAAATGTTACCAACACTTTCGTTAGAACGAAGTAATGAATTAAGTAACAGAAAAAAAATTACTAAAAAAAACCCAAAAACGCATGCCCTCTGCTGTAACTTCAAGTGCCAATTCTAATAACAATCTATCAAAACTGCCGCTAACATTGCGAAAATTAGCTTACATATATGTGATATCAACGAATACTTCTACATAAACTAATCTATACTAATATTATAAAGCTGAAGAGTTTGTCTGTTTGTTTGTTTGTTTGAACGCGCTAATCTCAGGAACTACTGGTTCGAATTGAAAAATTCTTTTTGTGTTGAATAGACCATTTATCGAGGAAGGCTTTAATCTATATAACATCACGCTGCGACTAATAGGAGCGAAGAAACAATGGAAAATGTGGAAAAAACTGGGAAAATTATTCATCTTTGAGGGCTTCTGTTGCGTGCGCTGCGAAAACGGTTCAAGATACCAAAAAAATATGTAGGGAAGGATTATTCCTCTTGAAATGATCTATAAAAATGTCCGCGACAGTATATGTCTATCTTTTAAGATTAACTCACTAGAACCGTTTTTATGGTAATCAAATTTGGTCGAAATTAATGCATTATTACCAATTATTTGTTAGAGTTGTATCAACATAATAATACTAATCTTTATCCAAATAAATGTGTTGTTGATTAAGAGTATTTAATTGTGAACAAAATTGTCTTTGGCATCACTTAATTTCAATGAACATCTTAGAAGATATTACGCGCGGTCGGCTCCCTTCTGAACGGTTGTAGTTCCCCATTATGGAAGTTTGTTAACATTTTAAAATTAACTACAAATATGAGAGCACATTTGGGGGGAGGTAGTATAACTTTTCGTACAAAGTTACTTTTAATAGGAGACGGGAAAGTACCTCATTTTGAAAATAAAATTGAAATTGATCGCGATTTAGGAGAAAGAGTAAGTAACATTGAGGACTTAATATCGAAAGTTTACCCTGAAATCAGCGAAATAGAAAATAAAGATCATCAATGGATGTGTCAAAGGGCAATATTGGCGGCGAGAAACAGTAGCGTGTACGAAATTAACGACCTAATTTTAAGTAACCTTAGGAGACATAGTTACCTACACATCTATTGATAACGTAATGGATCAAGAAGATGCGGTACATTACCCACAAGAGTTTCTTAACTCTTTGAACCCAAGTGGCCTTCCCTCATATTCCCTCAAGTTAAAAATAGGTGCCCCAATAATTTTACTTAGAAATCTCAAACCACCAAATTTATGTAACGGAACCCGACTTCAAATTAAATTTCTACGCAATAACGTGATCGTTGCAATAGTTTGGACTGGTCCAGCATTTGGTCAAACAGGGCTTATACCTCGCATCCCAATGATTCCAAATGATTTACCTTTTAATTTTAAAAGAATTCAATTTCCCGTTAACCTATCTTTCGCCGTTACAATTAATAAATAACAGGGGCAAACATTTAAACACGTAGGAATCGATTTACGTCAAGACTGCTTTTCACACGGCCAACTATATGTCGCGTTGTCTAGATCGGGTTGCGGAGAAAACCAATATGTTCTTCTGCCACAAGAAAATAAAACTAAAAATATAATTTACGCAGAAGTACTTTAAAATAATTATGTTCTTTTAAAAACTTAAAAACTAAATTTGCAAAAAAATGTCTAAAATAATAACAAATTGACGCGGACAAAGTCGTGGGTAACTGCTATAATTTATAAAGCAGAGGAGGTTGTTTGCAAAAATAAATATGATGCCCAAAATAACTATTCCACGCGGACGAAGTCGCGGGCACAGCTAGTATTAAATAAATCTAAGCAAATAATATGTATGTTCAGTCACTTAATTTATTCGTGGATGCCTAGAAATGTTATTAAATAACGTGGATATTTCTCTGCAGTTGCTTAACTAATCAGAATTGTTACAAAATAAAGCTCATTGTAATTTATCGTTCATTGTGTTGTAGCAAAAAGCTTCAGTTGTCATCTTGGTCCAGGTTGCATTTCAGCTTAACCATAATATCCGCTAAAATTTCTGATAGAAAAGCAAAGCTTCAATCACGCGCAATTTAATACATTCCATGCATCGCGATATAAACTTGATCCCAAATCTTCACAGGTTCTGACACAATTCTTTCTTAATAGCTACCTATGATGAAGATCGATATTTTAACGGCTAAGAAAGCTTACATCTGCTGAAATAATGACTCCAGCAAGAACGAAGGATGCTATAACAACTAAAGCTATGCCATATAATATTTCATTGTGGTTTAGGCCGTATATATCGCGAACAATTTGCAACTTCTTTCATTTGAACCATGTAATGTTTCAGCAAAAAAAACTGATAATTAATATGCCAATTTAAACACAAATAATTTCAGTAATAGGACACAGTTTAAATTTTGAAAAAAACTAAATTATTCATGCCCTCTGCGTTAACGTCAAATGAAACTTGTAATTCTAATCCATGCTAGTTATACTCTAACCAAACATTTAGCAGCACTGATGCTCGAAATACAAAGCTTTTATCTTACAATATCGATGGACAAAGAATTTAAGGAATACTTCAATATATCAAAAGAATATTACGTAAATATAAGCATCTAATGATTGATATATCGATTTTAACGCAATACATACTTTTATTTCAGTGTTATGTGAGTTAATTTATTCACTGTTGCTTGGAAATGATATTAAATAACGTGCACTCCCGCGAAAAATATCGTAAAGCGTGACGTCATAGGCAAGGTCATAGCTTGACGTCACCGCGTGACATGACGTAGGTGCGACACCGCTACATCTTGTCTATTATACTAATTGATAGTAGCTGTGTTGCCGTGTATAGTTATGTAATATCGCAGCTGTATTGATGACCGTAGTTATATCGCAGCAATGTCTCCGTGCATAGTTATGTAATATCGCAGCTGTATTACCGTGCATGGGTATCTAATATCGCAGTTGTGGTACCCATGGAGGAAGGAATATATGGAGACGACGCAAGGGCCCTTCACCACGCACCGAGTAGAAAGAAGTGGGGTGGGGAGGCCGCCATATTGCATGGCCGTAGAAACAAGGGGTAAAGGTACAAAAACCTCAAGGGAATCATAAAACAACCGTGGCACCGCAGTTTGATGATGGATTATTATGTAACTCGACGGGACAGATCAAAAATGAAGAATAAATTTTTTTGATATCGTGCTTAGTTCTCGAGATATACTGTCTCAAGAGAGAGGAGTTTCGCGTTGAAATTCATAAGAAAAATTTCCCTAAGGTCAAATTTTATGTTAGATTCTTATAAAACACGACAAGATAACTCGAAAGTGAAGAACATATTGTTCAGTCTGCCAGTAAAGGCCCCTGCCAGGCAGACCTCACACACAACGCGCCTGCACGCCGGGATACATATACGACTCCAAACAGGCGCAAAGGCATCAAAACAAACCAGGAAAACAAATAGAATCATCTAGAGGCTAAGTGGGACTATTTCTTACAGAGGTCGCCGTACTACCACACAACGGAATTCCTGCGCCAGGCCGCCTATATAAGCGTAGCCGGCCGCTCCACCGCCAGTTCCGGCCTGACCGCGGAACCAGCTTCAACTACAGAAGACCACCGGAAGTTCGCGAGAAGTAGAAGCCGTCTCTCTCTACACCGGATCAGGACCAGGCTAAATTTCTCGACGGTCATCCGCTAACTGTACCACATTTGTTATTGTTACCAGTTGTTTTGTGTACATAGAAATAAACCTCAAGGAACCATTAAGTGTAGTTCACTTCAGTGGCGACAAGGTTGGGATAAGAACTCTCGACCATCATGGCTACGCCAGCAGCACCTACGGAATGGCAACAGTTCCTCCAAGGACTTCTACATCAGTTCTTCGAATCTCAGAGACAACTGATTGCGGAAGTCAGGAATCTCCGCCAACCCACGGCCCCGCCTCCGTTCCCAGCATTTAACGACGACGTCGAGGAATGGGAGACCTACTAGAAGCGCATAAAACAACACTTAGCAATTCATCACATAACCAAAGAAGAAGACCAACGTGCATATTTCCTTTCCTGGAACCAATCGAAGATGTATGTCTTGCTCACCAAACTTCAGCCACAAGACCCCGACACCCTCACCTTCACGACCATCTGTACGACACTGAATGCATACTACAGACGCCGGTACCATGTCGTCGCGGCCCGCGTCGAATTCTATCAATGCCGGAAGAAGCCCGATCAGACGTATCGCCAGTGGGCGGCCGAACTCCAAGGCCTTAGCAGAAAATGTAAGTTTCAAACTCGTTGTTCCCACGAATCCTACGCCGACGACATGGTGCGTGATCACATCATACAGGCTGCACCAGATGCCGCACTCCGGCATGACGCCCTCAAGTTAGAGGACCCATCCCTGGAGCAGGTCATCGAACTTGCCTACAAATTCGAAATATCTACGGCCGCAGATCGCCGCCTGGAGTCCTGGGCGGATGTGGCCGCAATCCGAACCGACGTAGAGGACACACAGGACGTCGCCGCCATCCAGAGCTCCCAGTCGCGCTCCTCCCGACACCACAACCGGGGACCGCTTCCTCAGAAGGACATCGAACCGGCCCGTTCCGGCAGGGGCACCAAGTCTCGGCAGCAGCAGCGGATCCCGCAGCGCCGACGCCGCAGCGCGCTGCGCCTACCCTCCTGCCCCGCCTGTTATTCAGCACATGAGAGGGAAAATTGTCCGGATCGTTGGGCTGAATGCTCACGTTGCGGCAAGGAAGGACACCTGGCGTCCGTCTGCCGCACCAACACCACCAATGCCAATCCCGGCTCTCGCCGCCCAGGGTCTTACCAAGACAGGTTGAGCGGCGCACCTATGGATATCAATCAGGTAGACACTTCCACAGCATCCAAACTTTTTATTGATGTTACGGTCAATGGCAAGCCCCTGCGCCTACAAGTCGACACAGGAGCAGCAGTCTCATTGCTTAATTATACTACTTATGTGCAAATTGGCTCGCCCCCCCTCTCGCCGGCCCCCAAGCGCCTCCTGACATACAACAAACAGGAAATAGCACTCCTGGGACAATTCACAGCAAACGTCATGTATAAGTCTGTACATCGTTCAGTCCCCTTTTTAGTAGTTAACAGTTCTCTCACAGCAGACTTATTTGGACTGGACGCTTTCCGCTTATTCGGATTTTCAATTGAGGATAACATACACCTCGTATCTCAGCATGTTCCTTTTCCTGAAGTGGACGCCCTTTGCACCGAGTTTCAGGACCTGTTCTCACCAGGCGTCGGCTGTGCAAAGGACTTCGAAGCATCACTCCAACTCCGGCCGGACGTACGGCCTCGATACTTCCGGGCACGCCAGGTACCCGTAGCGCTTCAACAACCACTTCAGGAAGAACTTCAACGTCTCCAAGACGAAGGGATCCTCCAGCCGGTGCGGTTCAGCCCCTGGGCCACGCCGTTGGTCATAGTTCAGAAGCCAGGACGCCGCTTACGTCTCTGTGGTGACTTTAAGACCACCGTCAACCCGCATCTGCTGGTAGACGACTATCCACTTCCGAGACCGGACGACCTCTTCCGTAAACTAGCAGGAGGTACCTACTTTACAAAAATTGACCTGGCAGAAGCATACCTTCAAATCCCTTTGGATATCCAGTCCCGACAATACACAGTCATCAACACTCCCTCTGGCCTCTTCCAACTCAACCGGCTCATGTTCGGCTTGGCCAGTGCTCCAGCGATTTTTCAACGGTATCTCGAACAACTTCTCCAGGATATTCCGGGATGCATCAACTATCTCGACGACATAGTCGTCACGGGACCCTCCGCTGCCGAACACATGACCAACCTCCGCCTACTCTTCCTCCGCCTCCGTGCAGCAGGATTGAAATGCAACCTTTCCAAGTGTCAATTTTTTCAACAATCCATTTCCTACCTGGGTCACATCATCGCTCAGGAAGGCATTTCTCCAGCATTTTCCTATGTGGACGCTATTTCCAACTTACCTCGGCCTCAGGATCTACATCAGTTGAAATCTTTTTTAGGCAAGATTTCATACTACAGAAAATTTATACCCTCAGCAGCACAAGTGGCAGCACCCCTGTACCACCTCTGTCGCAAGAATGTCCCGTTCCGTTGGACCCCAGCTTGCGAGACCGCATTCCACACCCTTAAACAGCAGCTCAAGTCCGCAGCATGCCTCATGCCATACACTCCAAACCTCCCCTTGATTCTTGCCACAGATGCATCCGATTACGGTGTGGGGGCAGTTCTATCTCATAAATTACCAGATGGCACGGAACGCCCCGTAGCTTACATCTCCAAAGCCCTATCGGCTGCTCAGCTTAAATATTCTCAAATCGAGAAAGAGGCGCTAGCTATTGTTTTTGCCTGCTCCAAATTCTATTCCCTTTTATATGGGATTTCTTTTCATCTCATTACCGACCACAAGCCACTCCTATCACTATTTGATCCGTCCACACGTCTGCCTACCAAAACATCCCACCGCATCCAGCGTTGGGCACTATTCCTGTCCCAGTTCAGATATACCATGCATTTCCGTACCACCTCCAGGCATGCCAATGCAGACGCCTTATCCAGACTACCGCAGGGACCAGACCTTGCCTTCGACAAGTCGGAACTTCTGGTGTTCCAGATCGACGATGACATACAAGAAGCACTGAAGACATTTCCAGTCACGGCCTCAAAAGTCGCGGCAGCCACAGGGGAGGACCCCCTCCTCCGTGTCATCCGACACCACATCCAACACGGGTGGCAAACACGTTCCCCTCCACGCCATCATCAAGACCTCAAGTTCTACTACTCCATCCGCCACCAGCTCTCAGTAGTAGAGGGAGTGCTTCTCCGCACAGAACCAAATTCCACCCCGAGGGTCGTCGTTCCGAGATCCCTACAGCCGACAATCCTCCAAACTCTCCACCAAGGACACTGGGGAATTGCCCGCACCAAATCCCTTGCCAGACGTCATGTATTCTGGATCGGCCTTACCACGGATGTCACGGAGATGGTGCGGCGCTGTACCATCTGTGCCCGACAACTGCCCCGCCCCCCTCAAAAGTTCCTTTCCTGGCCGGCACCGTCCGGACCCTGGGAACGCATTCACCTCGATTTCGCTGGCCCATTCCTAGGCCACCAGTGGCTCCTAGTGACGGATGCCTTTTCCCACTTCCCATATGTCGTCCGTTGCTCCACAATCACCACAGAGGTCACCATTTCAGCCCTCACGAAGATCTTTTCCATCGAAGGATTACCATACGCCATCGTCACAGATAACGGACCGCAATTTCGAAGTCGGGAATTCCTATCCTTCTGTACCGCCAACAATATCCAACACCTCCTCACCCCGCCCTTCCACCCCCAATCTAACGGGGAGGCGGAACGGCTAGTCAGAACATTCAAAACCCAAATGACCAAATACACCACAAGTCACAAACTCGAAGAGGCATTGACACTCTTCCTCAGTTCCTATCGAACCACTCCAGTGGGGGCCAAAAGCCCGGCGGAATTGCTGCATGGCCGCCAACCTCGCACTCTCCTCCATCTCCTCTTACCCCCGCCCAAAGTACAGGTACCTTCGGGCCCATTACGTTTCACCCCGGGCTCCCTAGTCTGGGCCCGCGGGTTTGGCTCCCGGGCCGGTTGGCTTCCGGGGGTTATCCAGCGGCCTCGGGGCCGCCAACTGTTCGACGTCAGCCTGGATGGCCGGATAGTGCGACGCCATCGAAACCAACTACGTCTCCGCTACCCCACGGTACCGTCCTCTTCCACCACGCCACGGCCATCCACTTCTTCCTCTCCTTCCCTGCCACCTCCACCACTCCTGCCGTCTAACCGTTGCTCAGGGATAGTTACAGCGCCACCACCGACGCCACAACCTGTCGGTCGCTCCGACACCCTTCAGCCGCAGCCTCTCGACCACCTGCGGGGACCATCTTCAGCGCCCCCCGTACAGCCCCCGGCCATCGACGCCGACGAACCGATGCCGTTAGCTCCACAAGTACCTCCACCACAACCTGCACCACGACGCAGGTCGGCACGCATCGCCAGGGGAACAGCTCCGTACTCCCCCGGAGGTAGCCTTCATAGTCTGCTCCAGGGCGCCGCGGCAGCCGACCTCGCAGACGTCGCAGACATCGCTTCCCCCCCCCCCCCCCGGGAGGAGGTATGTTCAGTCTGCCAGTAAAGGCCCCTGCCAGGCAGACCTCACACACAACTCGCCTGCACGCCGGGATACATATACGACTCCAAACAGGCGCAAAGGCATCAAAACAAACCAGGAAAACAAATAGAATCATCTAGAGGCTAAGTGGGACTATTTCTTACAGAGGTCGCCGTACTACCACACAACGGAATTCCTGCGCCAGGCCGCCTATATAAGCGTAGCCGGCCGCTCCACCGCCAGTTCCGGCCTGACCGCGGAACCAGCTTCAACTACAGAAGACCACCGCAAGTTCGCGAGAAGTAGAAGCCGTCTCTCTCTACCCCGGATCAGGACCAGGCTAAATTTCTCGACGGTCATCCGCTAACTGTACCACATTTGTTATTGTTACCAGTTGTTTTGTGTACATAGAAATAAAACCTCAAGGAACCATTAAGTGTAGTTCACTTCACATATATTTTAAATATCTCGCTTAGTTCTCGAGATATGCTGTCTCCAAATTGGGGTGGTTAGGTTAGAACTTAAAAAAAAAAAGACCTCATAGCTTCTGAGGTTACTCAGAAGATATTGTACTGTTAATGGCCTTTATAACTTTGCTAGCAACATCAGTTGATTTATCTTCTTACCATACATCAAAAGTCAGATGCTTAGATGGGAATAGTTTACATTGCGATACACATTGTGTCACTAACATAGTGCTCATGAAATTAGTAACAACTAATAATAAATAAATTGCTTGTACGCGTCGCATTTCAACCTACACAAATCAATATTGCCGGTACAAAATCAAACTATGTGGACAGATCTAAACACATTAAATGCATCGCGAACTACATTTCGGGTAACAACAACGTTTGCTTCTCAAGTTTAGTAGTTCACACAGCACAAATATCACAATTAATTCCATCGTACACTTTCACTGTATTGAGTTGCAAACTTGACCCGCTTAAATTAGACTTTCAATACTTGTTTACAATAAGGCTATCCTTTTAGGTGCAAAGTAGTAACATATGCTGATTGTCTACACTACACAAACAAACATTTCAGAACGATATCATCCTACTAAGAGCAATGAATAAATTTATGGTGTAGGCTCTAATCTTGCAGTTATCTATCAAACACTTCAAGAACAATAATTACAATGTGATTTAGTTACGAAACGTTATTGCAGGTTGTTTCCTATCTTGTCTGTTTGTGCAACCGTATGCAACACAACTTGGCATTATAAAAAACTTTGAAATATTAGAAAATGAAATGTTCACAGCAGCATACACAGTGCAAACAGCCCAATGTTTTGGGGTGATTCCTATGGCCGCCAGTGGTCGCCGCGCATGCGCAGTAAGAGTGAGTTTTTTCGTCTCCCTATATTCCTTCCTCCATGGTGGTACCGTGCATAGTTATGTAATTTCGCAGCTGTGTTGCCGTGCATAGTTATGTAATATCGCAGCTGTATTGATGACCATAGTTATATCATATCGCAGCAATGTCTCCGTGCTTAGTTATGTAATATCGCAGCTGTGGTGCCGTGAATAGTTATGTAATATCACAGCTGTGGTGTCGTGCATAGTTATGTAATATCGCGGCTGTGGTGCCGTGCATAGTTATGTAATATCGCAGCTGTGGTGCCGTGCATAGTTATGTAATATCGCAGCTGTGGTGTCGTGCATAGTTATGTAATATCGCGGCTGTGGTGCCGTGCATAGTTATGTAATATCGCAGCTGTGGTGCCGTGCATAGTTATGTAATATCGCAGCTGTGGTGTCGTGCATAGTTATGTAATATCGCGGCTGTGGTGCCGTGCATAGGGTTATGTAATATCGCAGCTGTGGTGCCGTGCATAGTTATGTAATATCGCAGCTGTGGTGCCGTGCATAGTTATGTAATATCGCAGCTGTGGTGCCGTGCATAGTTATGTAATATCGCAGCTGTGGTGCCGTGCATAGTTATGTAATATCACAGCTGTGGTGTCGTGCATAGTTATGTAATATCGCAGCTGTGGTGCCGTGAATAGTTATGTAATATCACAGCTGTGGTGCAACGCATAGTTATGTAATATCGCTGCTGCTTGTATCAGGGTAATTTTTAGTGCACATGTGCTGAATGTAAGTGCGCACCTAACGCACAACTCGTTTCGCAGAAGTAACGCGTAACGGTAAAAAAAATTCTCCCCACCACGTCCAAAGAATATTCACTTCAATAATAGAGAAGATATTAACAGGAAATTTATATAAAAAAGTTTTAATATCTTCAATGATTGAGTCATGATGAACAGATAAAAAATTACATTCAGATAAAATTTTTGTTGTGAGAACGAAGGCTTTCACGGCGTATCGATGATATGAAGTCTTCTCAGGTTCTCCGCGGTATAGTGTTGAAGAAAGACAACGACGAGCTTTCCGCAGAGCTAGCCGCCGAAAGCTCGTCGTTGTCTTTCTTCAACCCGACACGGAGGAAAACCCGTGAAGACTTCATAAAATTTTTGTTGGTAGACCATTACAATTGTTAAGAGATGAAACGGTTTTCTGAAAAGGAAATGAGACTCTTTTCTCATAGTGCAGACTAAAGTCTTGTATTTATGGACTAACGAATAATACTCACTCTTAATGTGATCTAAGATTCAAAGAAAGCAGATCGTACCTGAAGCTATTTCTGTTGTTATATTCTCTCTTATCAGTTACGGTGAATATAGGTAACAAATCATTTATGGGATGTTTGTACAAAGTATCCAGTAGTCTTTAAGACTCAAAACATGGAACATGTTTCACTTAGTAGACATTACCGATTACGACAAGAGACGATTTTCGCTTTGTGAATATTGATTTTTTTTTATTATTGCTTAACGTCTCTTAACAGCGAGATCTTTAGAGACGGAAAAGGATTGGAGGCAAGGAATGCGAAGGAATTCGGCCAAGGCATTTTGAATGAAGCATTTGCCTGGAGTGATTTGGGAAACCATGGAAAACCCAAATCTGGATGCCCGGACGGGGATTCGAACCGCCGTCCTCCCGAATGAGAGGCCAGAACGCTAACCGTTACACCACCACTCTCGGTGTGAATATAGAACCAGACGCTTTGCCACTGTAATGAATCTGACGAAGTAGCAACCTCTGACAAACTGCAGTGAAGTTAGTTCCCTTTCTTCAACACTGACGTAGCGATCACGGCACCGCGTTGGTTAGTCCGCCTTCAGTCCTGGTGTTCCCCGCCTGCTGCTGTGTCGTTGCCGCTTGGCCCAGTGCCCAGTGCCCAGTTGCCTTTCACACTGCCCGATCAGATGGAACGAATGCGTTTGTCGTGACATAAAACACGAAGTGCCCGCTATCTCGAGTCCGCATCGTCCTACAACACGGAATTACCCGTCGGACGTGTTGAGTCATACTGTACTGCAGGAAGCATAATAGCGGCTATGTGTGGCGCCAAACTTGAATTCCCAGACTGATATGACATTGCAGCAGCAAGATATATTCTCCTTTGCAATTGAAAATAGAATTCTCAATTTGGTAATCCCGCAAATGATACAACGGCTGTTTTACAGTGTGGCAGTAGGCGGTTGACATGATCATCTGGAATGGAATAATGCGTGCAGGAGCACCAGCAGCCACAGAGTGGTATCTGCAAGATATCTAGGTGGCTAGTTCAGCGTGGAACGAAAGTAAACTCAACACGCGCAAGGGGGGGGGGGGTAAAATTGAATGAGAGAAGGAGTAGAGTTAGATATCTTTATACGGACAGCGTACTTCGGACTGGCAGTATAGAGAGATTTCAGTCTCCTATATCTATTCAGTGAAGTAATGGGCCAGCGAACTGACAGGAATAGGGCAAAATCTTCAGTCAGGCTACTATCGACGATTTTCTCTGAAAAACTGTAAACACATCTGACAGAAGAAGTTAATAGAACATTGACTCTTGAGAAAAAAGTGTTGTTAGCAGTAGCTCCCGTGCCAATTCAATGCTAATAGAGCTACCGAAATTGCTGGCACGAAGCATTTTTTTATGTTTAATATGTTTTCACTTATTATCTTTTAGTTGCTTCTTCCTTTTCTTCCTATCCAGTACTGGGTCTGGTGGCCTGTTACGGTCTCAACCCACCGTCTTCGTGGTCTCCCTGCATCTCTTCTGCCTCTGGGGTGGTATTTGAGGTTTCTCCGTGGGATCCGGTCCATCGTGTCCTTTTTCTCGCTATTGTCGTCGTTATTGTTATCCGTCCTGCTGTTTCTTGTTTGAGACTTGAAAAGAAAAACATTTAGTCCTACCAACTGGTTGCTAGCCGAGAGGTAGCGAGTCTGGCTGTGGGGCTGCCACACTGACGCTTCCGACCAGCGTCTGATTTCCTGTCAGGGTTGACTCCCCTATCAAACCTGCGAAGCAGCAGGTTCCCCTCACCAACACTGTTGCCCACTTGATAGCTGTTGGAGCTACCTAGTGAGATGTCTAGTGTGGACCATCCTGCATGACCGAGCGTGGTGGTGTAACAGTTAGCGTTCTCGCCTCGCATTCGGGATGACGCCGGTTCGAATCCCCTTCCGGGCATCCAGATTTGGGTTTTCCATGGTTTCCCAAATCACTCCAGGCAAATGCCGGGATGCTTCCTTCAAAAGGCCATGGACGAATTCCTTCCCATTCCTTGCCCCCATCCTTTCCCGTTGTGGCTGACCCTATATATATACATATATATAGGATCGTGCTATGCCTATTTAATGGGTGTGCCAGGATGACTGACACGTGGGTTCTAAATGGTTAACCTACGATGCCCTATGACTTTCTTCGTATCTTCTGCTCTTGACTTCTTCTCTCTTGAGCCTATCCTCTTCTTCTCTTGCGCTAGTAAATAAACATGAGCATCGGAGGTAACTTGTAAATAGGAGAGGGAGCGGGCAGCTACGAGCCACTTGAAATAAAACAATGACTCTGGAAACCTGATTTAATTGCACTGGACCATAAATCAACTACAGTCGATGGTGTACAAATTAAGAGGTATCCCGTAACCCGCAATACTGACCCTAGGGATGAAACTTAGCCCTACAGTTCACAGCTAACAGAGAATGGTGAGGTTGGTGCAGCGAATATCTATCTCCGAGGCCTAGGTGTTATCTTGTAGATCGTCAGTCAAGAAGTGAGAGTGATCAATGTATCCTGGCTTGCTGGAAAAATATTGGCTTGCGTGCTCAGCACCGCACGTGTAGCTTGCAACCCGAACTGTCGATCGGCAGAAAGTCGAACAACAGGACGTGCTTACTCGACGTCTGGCTGCAGTGAAACTTAGAAAACTTACATGATTTCGGTATTAAAATACTATAATAAATGACGTCCCGTCACACCGTCTATAAAGACCTCGCTGTTAGAGAGACGTTAAGCAGATAAAATAAAACTATCGCAAGTACTGTGGGCGTTGTACAGTATACGAGTAAGCGAGCCGACGTGTGCGATACATCTGTGCAGTTATGGTACACGGCCACAACTCACTATTTGCTATATTGCCCATTAATTTATATCCTTTTAACTAATCTCTTTCTTCTGAAATATCCACATTGGCTTAAACATTGCACGAAGTAATTAAAGAAGGATTTTACTGAGCTCTTTAGATGTTTCTATACGGCGACTCTCAGTTACACCATTAAGTTAAATAAGTAGCAGTCTTGAGAACACAAACTATCTTTTTGTCGCGGATTAACACGTGAATCTACCAGTCGACGATCTCCGAAAATAGACTCATCGTGACTATTGTTATTGTGCATTAAGTCTGTGACCAGATGTCTTCTCTGCAGCTGAAAGAAGAGAAAGGGTAGTTCCGGTATCGCTCCTACCCGCCTTTCTTCCGCAAGTGCCGAGGGAATGATCGTCCCCTTCCGATGCCCGAATCACCGATAAAAATGCCGTATGCTACGCCGCGGAGGAGTTTGCGATTTACACGACAATCTGCGACGCCGTCTGGCGCTTTTGTCTGACATAATCCTAAAGTATTAAACTTCCGCTGCGAAACGTTAGCCTCCGCATCCGTGTTCCCACGAGGTTCGCTTCCTGGACTGGAGTAGTGCAAGAGCAGCGGAGGTTTTTATGCGGGAGAAACGGAGAAATCAGAGTTTGCTTTGGCCCGGCAAGAAAGGTGGCCATCTGTGTGGTGCTACGCCGCCTCTCAGTGGAGGGCTGCTCCTTTGTACCGAGGTTGTAACTTAAAGGCTCGCAGAGTCACGAAACGCAACGCCGTCCATTGTCTACGCACGGAAGGCAAAACGGCGTGGCGGATGGCTATTACACGTCACGCAATACATTCCAACATCTAAACGTGTATCGGAATTCATCAAGTGTTATACAAGTGGAAAATGTACGAACAATAGTTCTAAGTGACCGACCGTGGTGGGTGAGCGGTTAGCGTTCTGGCCTCGCATTCGGGAGGACAGCGGTTCGAATCCCTGTCCGGGCATTCAGAATTGGGTTTTCCATGGTTTCTCCAAATCACTCCTGGCGAATGCCGCTTCCTTTAAAAGACCATGGTCGAATTCCTTCCCGTTCCTTGTTCCCAGTACCACCCCGCCTCTAATGACCTCGACGTCGACGAGGCGTAAAGCCATGAGTAAAAAAAGTTCTGAGTGAAAGAATCCTGACATAACATAGTAATGCCTGAGGGCGCAAGTCTTTGTCGATTCTGGCCACCCTTTTAGTGAAATCAACAAAGACTTGAAAGTACTCCATTACCTAAATAAAAGCCACCAAATGGATTTGATGGAAGAATATGAGATCTATGTGCACCACAAATTATTTAAAGACACAATACTAAATGAAAGACTTGAAAGTGAATCTGTAAATTATTTCAAGTGTTTTGATAAATGATTATAAATTTTTATTATTATTATTATTTTGGAATCATCTATTAATCAACATCATGGATGTTATATATTTATTAAATGTTATTATAAAATTATAAGGCAAGCTATATAGTAACAACGTGTATCTTTAAACATTCAATCTTTAACGAATTATCTTTGGCTGTTTTCATTAAATAAGATGTACTAAAGCATCTTTGCACTGTTTGTGTATATATGTAAATATTATGTAGTGACGAAGTGCACGTGTGAAATTCTGTGAAGCATACCTTGGAGATACCTTCGTAAAATGTAAGTTGTATTTAAAAATTTATTATTCCACTCCCTATTAATTCCAAAAACTGTTTAGTACACAATCCAAAATATCAATTTCAGGAAATACAAAGTAAAACCGAACATCAAACAGAAGATGACACGAGCACTCGTCACATAAAAAATGTAATAAAATAGGGTTCGAAAATGAGAATAATTTCTCGAAACGCGTCACGCATATCAATAAAATAAAATAAATTAAATAATAATTTATTAAAGTAACTGTGTCGCAGAAAATTATTTGCATACCTTATTTTATTCAATTTATTTATTGTTTTAATTTCGTATCATCTATTGCTGCAAAGTGCGTTCAATTTTGGAATCAGTTGAATTAGATAAATGTACTATACCACACTTTTCTACTTTTTTTTGTATGTCAGGAGTATTATTGCTTGTTGAGATTTTCATCTGAGCCTGAAAGTTAACCTCTGTCTAAGAGCATCTATATTTACTTTTATTGATCTTGAAGTAAGAAATCTTCGCTCACAAATAGACCCAAATATCGAGAACATTTTCCCTGCAAATTTCTTCGCACATGGAAATTTTTCAGCAAAAAAAAATGTGCATAAGTCAACTAACGTTCCAGCTACAAACATTTCTCTCACGGCGTGATATGTCTGCAGGGGCTGTGTCAATCACAACAGTCATGGGGTACGACAGCAAACTGAATTCATGCTCAGTTTTCTTAAAGTCTTCTAAACTTTGCAGGTGGTCCCCAATCTTAGAATATACAATTTCAGACACTTTCCTGATAAAAGGAAATTGCCCTCCCTGTTTGCCTTTCAAATAGACCTAGTTCTGTTGTGAATGATTTTGAGTACTTCAACATTTCGTGTGCAAAGAATAACTTTGACTGCAATGTCACATTCAGTTCAAAAAATTTCTTAAATACATCATCTGCAACCGTCATCTCGTATCTCCATCCTATTTTTATACCTAAATCATAAACCGCGATAATTTACGTCTTTATCCCCCCTCCACTTCCTCAGGGAATGATTTGAACTGTCGATGGTGGAGTGCTCTTTCTCTGATTGTGCTCACCACAATAAAAATAGGTTCAGCCACATGATTCAAGCCCAAACCAGCTTTACAAACGCTCTCCTCACACGAAATGCAACGAATGGGCAAGATATCACTGTCTGTATCTTGTGGTTGTTACTAGCTTTTTGAACGCTTAGCCATAGATACATATTTTGCAATGAATGCCCTGGCTCCATCTGTTGTAACGCTTGCCATATGCTCCAGAACGAGTCACTTTTCTCCACACTAGTTCCATATTGTTTCACTGATCCTTGGCCAAGCAATTCCTGAGCATTGAGTCAATGTGCCGCGCTGTATTCGTTGTTCACAGCGAAAGAGTGAAATAGCGAAATTCTTTGAGATTTACTTCTAACATCAGGACACATTACACCTGCATCTCTACGATACACTGCTTAACAAACTGACCATCCGAAGGAGGCTTGCTGCGTTTGGCAACGTAGCAGGCTAACAGTAAACTTGTTTCCGTACAGATATTTTGAAATATTGATTGCATTGTAAATAACAAATGTTGCTTCTTCAGCTTTTTCACACACCCCGCAACTTTAATGTTCCATTCTTACCTAGAAAGTTTGCTGCATAATTCCTTTTTTTTTCTTTTTACTTATGGCTTTACGCCTCGTCGACGTCGTGGTCATTCGGGGTAGCACTGGGGACAAGGATTGGGAAGGAATTATGCCATGGCTTTTTAAAGGAAGCATCCCGGCATTCGCCTGGAGTGATCTGGGAAAACAATGGAAAACCGAAATCTGGATGCCCGGACGGGGATTCGAACCGACGTCCTCCCGAATGCGAGGCCAGAGCGTTAACCACCCACACACTACGCTCTGTGCATAATTCTCTATATTTTGTTTCGTAATGTGGTTTCAGACTATACACCTTAAATGCGGCTTTCGTTTCACGACGCAATAAACACACTGCTTTATTCCCTGTGTTACAAAAGAAATAATTGTTTGCCCATTCTTCATTAAACACACGACATTCATCGCCGATTTACGTTTTTATTGTTTCAACAAAGTTAAAAATTTACATATTTACTGTTACAAAAACAGAACAGAAATTAACCAGAAAAGTACTGCGCATCGCATCTGAACTGCCCATGCGCACTGAAGTCTCCGTGCGTCAGTAGACACGAGGGTCGCGCACAGGAGAGACATCTCAACTGAAGGAGGATTTTGTCTCTGTTTTGGCGGGCAACAAGAAAACTGGCTAATTGCCCACTTCTGGCAGAGAGTGATTTGGGAAATTGAGTATCGAACAGCCGTCCTCAAAATTCCGGTCCCGAAAGTTACCACTCAGCAACCAGAGTCTCCTCATTTACAATTCAAAACACGTTTTATTTCTCAGTGGAATACGTTCACGAGAGAATCCCAGGGTGTCTGATGGCGGATTGAAGCAACAGGTGTCTTGATAGTGTATCACCGAACCTGGGAAGGCCGCACCTTCAAATCCCCGTTCGGTCATCCACATTTGGTTTTCCATAGTTTCCTCTCCAGCCGAATTCTGGTACGGTTAATTTGAAAGGTCAATTTTCTCTGTTGTTATATACGTTCCAAACAGCTGCAGATTTGGAGAATAAACAAAAAACAACCACTAATAACATAAGTACATAAACGGGATTCTGTGGTATACTTTACAGAAAAACTCTCTTAATTGATACAGAGAAATGGGTGAACACACCTTTGCATTGACTTAGAATACTGCTAAAGAATTCGGTGAGAGGGAATCTATATAATAACAACATAAAAATTTCACAGGCATAGAAGTGGAACCGCTATACAGGACATGTACGAAAAAGAAACAGTGAAAGAGGAACCTTGAAAGGAGAGAGTGGCAACATCGAGACTCCGGAATATTGACGCATATAGCAGAGACGGCTGAGGATATTGAGAAGTTATTGAATGACATGAACAAAATACTGAAGGAAGATTTTGGACTGAATATAAATCAAAGTAAAACAAAAGTGATGAAATGTAGCAGAAATGACACCAATACTAGCAGATTAAATATAAAAATAGGATCTGATGCAATAAGAGAAGTGAGTGAGTTCTGTTACTTGGGAAGCAAAATTACAACCGATGGCCGAAGCAGGAATGATGTTAAAAGCAGAATAGCACTAGCAAAAATAGCCTTCATGAAAAAGAGAAACCTTTTAGTTTCAAATATTGATCTAGGAATTAGAAAGAACTTCTTAAAACTCTATGTGTGGAGCACAGCACTTTACGGTAGCGAAACATGGACTTTAGGAATACCGGAAAGAAAGAAACTTGAAGCATTTGAAATGTGGTGCTACAGAAGAATGCTGAAAATTAGGTGGACAGACAATAATAAGAAATTAACGAGTTTGAGAAATGATGGGTGAGAAAAGAAGTTTATGGAAGAAGCTTACAGGAAGAAGAGACAGGCTGGTAGGTCATATTTTGAGACATGCTGGATTGGTTAATTTGTTAGTGGAGGGAACAGTTGAAGGTAAGAACTGCAGAGGTAGACAGAGATTAGAATATATGAAGCAGATAATTGAGGACGTGAATTGTAAGGGGTATGTAGAAATGAAGAGGTTAGCACAGGATAGGAAGGGATGGAGGATTGCATCAAACCAGTCTAAAGACTGACGACATCAAAAAAAAAAAAATATCTGAAAAGAAGGAGGAACAGTATGTATATGCGAAGTACGAAAGAGAAGAGGCATCGAGAACTAACAAGGAAAAGAAGGGCGAAGCGAGTAACAGAGAGAGAACGGAAGGAACGTTACGCGGACACAAGTCCCTGTGAAACTGTTAGCTGCGAACTGTCGAAGACCATGTTGATTACGATGCCAGTAAATATTTAAAAAGAACGATGCATTTGAGACAATACACTCATGTGGCGTAATTTCGGTGATAATTTCTAAGAATGCAAAAGTTAATAAGTAGTGCAAGTCAAGAGTAATTGCTACTCTGCTGAAAGTCTATAAACATAAAACGGAAGCTGTAAAACGCTTTCTCAACGGCAGCTGTGCTGTGTCTCTAGCAGTAAAACCAGAGTTACTATCTCGTATATACACAAGGCCTATACGAGGACTCTCTCTGCCAAAGATATTAAACACCTTATGACTATTTAGTCTCCATACTTGTTTTATGAACATGGTAATGGTTGGCTAACGTTTCTGGTATTAATGTCCGACGATATAAACGTCATCTGAAATAAAAAATCAGTACTTGAAAGTTCAATTGGCGCTATTTCTTATGGAAGTCATTTAATTTTTGTTTTCATTGGATTACACCTCGTCGAGTCAATTCTAATTGTGGGATGAATGTGCGCAAGAATCTGGAAGGAATTTAGCTATTGCCCACGAGAAAGAAACATCCGTATTGATTACTGTAAACCATGGAGAAAAGAAATCTAGAGAGCAGAGGGGGACCGACCTAAAGTCAGATCGCTCAGCTTGCACGATCGGTTGAAATTTGTGTTTCGCAACGACATTTCAACGTTTGGTAACAGATGCTCTTTACTTTCGGCATATTTCTTAATCTTGCCTTTTTGAGCTTACCTACTCAATATATTCAAAGAACACGTAAATTTAATTTGATTTAATTGCAATGGAGCACATGATCCGGTGGAAACTTCCCTACCCCCCCCCCCCATCTTCCCCCAATCCTGCACCCACCTACATTTGCCCTCTGCAAATTTTATATTCAAATTCCTTCAACGTTTTCGGTAAATTATTCATCATTTCTCTTGGTAACTCATTCCAATCCCTGACACCCTTACCTAAAAAAGAGAATTTTCCCACACCCTTGTGCCTGAAATCGAGTGCCAGCTTGTGGTCATGGTCATCTTTTCCCTTCCATGAACTACTTTTCATACCTATTGCAATATCTTTCCATACCTCATCGCCAGTATATGCCCTGTACACTCCCATGACCCTCCTCATCCTCCTCCTGTCTTGCAATGAATCCCATTCCAGCTCCTTTATCATATCTGTCACTGATTGCATTCTGATATAATTTCCAGAAACATATCTAGCAGCCCATTTTTGCACCCTCTCCAACTCCTGTATTTGATACGTCCCTTCTCTGGTAACTAATTGAGTAGTGGGGAATTATCTGTTACACTGGCATTACGTAAGTCCTAATTCATTATTTTAAAAATGTACTGTGGAAGAAACGGAATAAAAAATACATAATTTGAAAAAATGATTACTGTACTTATGAAACTGGTCAAACGTAGTGTATGGCTCGAGTCTATAGGTTCAGCTAAGGTGTCTCATCAGCCAAACCAATCATTAAGCAAACACGGGAAAACATGGAACGCTTATTAACCTGCGATAACGCCATCAACAAATTGTTTGATAGCCTGCATTACCTCTCTCGCGTGCCCAGCTGGCGTCAGATCAACACGACCAACAGATGCGATAACTGATAATCGATCTATTGCTCGTTACTATACAATCTCTAGTTTCAATCTTAAGTGGGATCGAGTGCAACAATAAATATTTCGTATTACTTTGTTTAAATTATTATTTTTTGAAAATTCGGAATTTCATCATATGGCTACAAATATCAAATCTAAATTAATGCGACTAATACCTCTGGCCAGAGAAATTCAGGCCGAAATCAGAGATATCCCACATATACTGCGTGTCTGCAGCATGGAGGAAGGAATTATATGGAGGAGAAGTGACGTTAAATCGGTGAAGCAAGCACTAAACTCTCCCGCATGGTGGCAGCACCGGCAGCGACCATATGGCGCTTCCCAACAATTAAGTTGTTCACATTGTGGTAGATGCAGTGATTATTTCATTTAGTATTGTGTATAAGTGTTTAAAAATGCCAGCTTGTGTTGCGTACGGTTGCACAAATAGGCCAGACAGGAAAGAACCTGGAATATCATTTCATAAGTAAGTTGAATTATAATTATCGTTGTTGAAGTGAGTGGTAGACACCGCAAACTTTGCAGCACGTGTATAAATATTTAGTCATAGCTCTCAATGGGACGACTTTGTTCTCAAATTTTTCTTGGTGTAGTGTAGAAAATCAGCAAACCTTGCTATTTTGCACATAATAGACTAGCATTATTTTCTAACGAGTGTTTAAAATGAGATTTAAAGGGGCGTGTTTTACTTCGCGATTCAGTGAATTTACTATTACGATTTCTTTCGTCACGTTGCTGATTATACTGACAATGGATGATAAAATTAACTGTTATGTGAGAAGCTGTGAGTTTTATTAATTTTTTAAATAGCTATTTCAGGCCATTGACTTAGGTTATTTTTAAAGCTTCATATAAGACTTGTTTCTGTTTGTAAATACGTCTATACCTATTTTTACCGATTTTGAAATCTTTCTCATCTATTTATGTCGAAACAGGTTCATGCAGAAATAAAAATGGGTTTCATAAATAAAGAAGTTATTGGCCTTTGAACAAAATCAATTTGGGGAATGTGTTTCTAATTTAGTCTCTTTTTTTTTGTACAACATTCTCCCCCCCCCCTGTATCTAAATCTAACTGAGAGATAATTTTTTTACAATTGTCCTAATAAGTAGGGCTGTGAAATTAGACAACACATCTTGATCAAGAGAATGTTCATTAAGGTGACTGAATAAACATTTTATTTCTGGTACCAGCCTACAAAATGTCTGGGTTGCTCATCCCTAGAGTGGGTCCTCTTACTTTTTTTCTGGTCTAGGACACATTTCAGACTAACCACAAGTGGTAGTAATAAAACTGAAATATCCATTCTGCATGTCAACCATGTAATCATTGTGGCTTTGACAGAATTAATTTTTGGTCCAGCCTGCATCCAAACCTAAACCCCTCAATTTGGATGTTGTATATCCCCCAAACTAAGCAAGATATCGAAAACATTTATTCCTTATTATCGAGTTTTTTCGTCGTGTTACATAAGAATCCATCATTAAATTTGACTTTTGCGAAATTTTTCTTCTGCATTTCAACTCAAGACACTTCACTTTTGAGACAGTATATCTCGAGAACTAGGTGAAATATCGAAAAATTTTACTCTTTATTTTTTATTTGTCTCGTCTTTTTAAATAAAAATTCATCATAAAATTTGACTTTAAATAATTTTTTCTTCTGAATTTCAACGAAAACCATTTCACATTTGAGACAGAATATCTCGAAAACTAAGCAGGATATCAAAAAATTTTATTCTTCATTTTTTTATTTGTCTCATCGAGTTACATAATAATCCATCACCAGATTGCGGCGTCACGTTTATCCTAGAGTCCCCTTGAGGTGTTTGTACATATTCCCCGTGTTTGTTGGGAAGCGGTCAAGCCCCCACCACTCCGGCCATGCCCCCCCACTCCTCCGCCGGCCTGCTTCACTCCCATGCGTGGTAAAGGTCTCTTGCGTCGTCTCCATATTATTCCTTCCTCCATGGTCTGCAGCAGACGTGTTCACGATCAACCATTGCTGCCGCGACTACCCAAAGATATTCCCATACAGTTAACAATTGACGATTTACTTGAAAAGATTTTTGTGTTCGCAAACTAAGCGATATACAAGCATGTACAGAAACGTTTAGATTTCCGCTTCGTTTGTGTGGTCGGCAAGGACAGGTGAGTTTATATTACGCATTTTCATCCTTACTTCATGCAGGAAGTGTCGCTATCGTTATTAGAGGAAATCTTAACTGGCAGCAATAATTAACCAGACAACTGCCCGTCTTACCCTGAGGAACGATTCCAGGCTCTCGCCTGTTATGGCACAATTATTGATGCGTGGAAGCTGGGTTAGAAATTGTTGCCCAACAAGGATCTCCACACATTCACTAACGTCGCATATTTAAAATTTTTGCGATTACTATCCTCTGAAGAGAGTGTATGTGATTACAGAATATACAGACAACCACTGGCTATCTCTTGTCCTGTTAGGCAACAAATTAACTACAGTGGTGCACATCCTGCGTACGCAATGTTCGATCAGTTAGGGTTTGAATATCGAGAGGAGAGGATGTTACATGCGTGTTTATTAGCTCAGTTTATTTATTTCTGCTACATGTGTACATTAGTTAGTTGATTCTAGGATCAAGGGTGGAGAAAATTTATAATAACCATACTTTGGAGCAAAGTTTTTGGTTAGATCATAGGGACCTCCATTAATTACGAAGGACAGAATATGGCGTTTCCGCCACTCAAAGAACATTAGAGCTGAAAGAGAATGTTTCCAACATTACGAGGTCAATCTCCCGTAAGGGGAGGGGGGGGGGGGGGGGAGTGCGACGGTCTCGGGTCTGTATGGTTTTAATCAAAAGTTCTCCGCTCTCCGTTGTCTCTACGTAACTGAGTCAAATACTATCCATATTAAATTACATATACATTGAGATATTCTGGCTGTTTGGTTTATCTGGCTGCTTACGTAAAAAATAAATAATTATTGGAACAAACTTCTACAGAAAAACACTTTGTGAGAAAGTGAAAAAGTGATAATCCGTTGAAATTTACATTTGTATAATAATAGTTTAGCTCTAGTGCAAATAATAAGGTAAATAGTATTAGCCCACTACTGGGACAGGCTGAAATAAGTATGTATGCACAGTGCAGAATTGCAAATTGGGTATCCGCGATGAAAGAAACAGGAGAAATTAAAGCATTGGCAATTGGATACCGGAAGAGGTTAGACCTAATCTTAACCTGGAAATCATGGTCAAACGAGCGAATTTTTTGGAATGACCTTATGAAAACGAGAAGACACAGAAAACAAGAAACAATGTGCAGGCACCATACCTCATTTGCACAACCCGTGGCGTGGGTGCGGTTCCTAAGGTGTTGCTACTTCAAAGTCAGGCGGTTCCAGTCTTGACGGTAATTAAATATTCTCCATCTAGGATTTTCCGGCAAATGTGGTGATGCCCAATCACCAACATGCATTTTTATTTGTTTTAATTTATTTGCTTTAAGCCTCGTTGACGTTGAGGTCATTTTGAGGCGGAAAAGGGCCGGGGAACGGGAAGGAACATGGTCATGGTCATGGCATTTTAAAGGAACCACCCCACCAGCATTCGCCTGGAGTGATTTGGGGAAACCAAGGAAAATCCAAGTCTGGATGGCCGCACTGTGATTCGAACCCGCGTCCTCCAGAATGCGAGATCAGAGAGTTATCGCTCACCCCGCATCCCCGGTACCAACATTCAGATAGAGTACCAGAGGTCTGAGCAAAATCTACTGTATAATTTCCTAAGCTCATTCACCTCGATAACTATTACCTGGAAAACGGTGTCACGTGTCAGCCTTGTCTCGCTAATTAAAAGCCACCAGAGATATCATTAGAAGAAATTCGATGTCCACAATTTAATTGGTAAGCAACTGCTGTCAAATTAATTGCCATAATAATTCATTTAGCTTGATTTTCGTAGCATTTCATAGTTAAAAAAATATCGATAAACTTTGCCACTCAAAAAACGAGGAACTGTTTTTCAGTAACATGTTGCTAATGAAAACAACATAAAAACTTTTAAAAACATAAATTACTCATAGTCTCTGTTGTAACCACAAATGCCGATTGTCATTCTGGCCTAGGCTAAATTTCAATTTTTCGCTAATCTTGTTGCTTCAACAAAGTTTATACATTACGGTTTAGTTGTTTGTTTTTAACGTATTTTACTGATGACTTCCGTTAATCGACTTTGTTTATTTTCGCTTTACGTTAGTTAATTAAAGTGGACATCAGACCAAATCTGTTACCGAATGGAGTATTCTGGCAATTCATTTCATCGGAGTTGCACAACTGTTTAATAATCTGGAATCTGTATTAAGTTTTCTGGCCGTTATACACACCAAAGATTGCATTATGAATGCCCAGCCTCAATAAAAAAAAACAACGTGAAGCTTTCGAAGCAAATAGGAATCCTTCAAGTATTACAGAGTGAACTTTAATGGCCAAATACATGTCAAGTTTATAGTACAGCAAGTTCGATTCTACGACCGTTGAAACAATAATACGATAGCACGATCGGCCCTGTACGTATTTAATACATACGTGTGTTAATACTTCTGATTTGTTCAGGCTCAAGAGATGGTATTGACAAGTTCGTATTTGGTCAGATCAGGTGAACCTGTCATAATCTTTGATCTTAAAAACTGGAACTATTCTAGACCCGTGACGACGAAAAAAAAAAAAAAAAAAAAAAAAAAAAAAAAAAAAAAAACGGTCACGGGCTTACACTACGAGTTGTAAATATCGATTGACAGCCGATCGAGTGAAATCTTACGATATTGTTGATAGTGTAAGAATACACAGCATCTTAGTTTTTAAAGAGTTAGTAATTAATGTTTTTTATGTTATTTCTGTGTGAATTGTTTACTGACAGTGGTATTTTCGATTCACTATTTTGTTTCTGATTAATGTAAAGCTGATTATAGATGTATGTTGTTAAAAGTGCATTATACCGGGTTATTATTATTTCTTAAGTATTGTATCAAAGAAATTCCAAGCATCGTTATTACCAGATGAAGAAAGTACATGAAAATCTCTGGACAGTACAGAAAGAAGATCTTTGGGCAAGAAGAGAGGAGATCAAAGCGGTATGCAGAGAGGTACGCTGAGATAAATCTGCGAGTTGTATCTGTACACAGAAGGAAGCAATAAATTAATAAAAATTAAAATAGAAAGCCAAGTGGGTGTTTTTGATGGTTATTTTTATTCTTTTGGTGGAATAAAGAAGAAGTATTGGCACTATATACACTACCAAGAAGGTTAGTAAAAAGTACAAAGATTATACGTCGCGTTCCGTGACAGACGAGATGCCATATCGTAAGGAAGTAAAGAAGTAGGAGCACAATTACTATAATAGTAATTCGTTCGTCGGAGCGGGCTCCCCGTGGAAGAGTAGGCCAGGAAACACGTGAGCCTTATTTACCGAGTTCTTCCCACATTCACAACACAAACAACATGTAAGCTGCCAGAGATGATGGTAGTCGACTCACCGTCTTGGCTGAGAGGTCGCTGCGGGTCCAGTCGTGCACGGGCGACATGGCGGCGCCTTCTGCGGGCTCGGCGGCGGACGCCGGGCGCCGCGACGGAGGGGCGCGCGCTGCCATTGGCTGCTGCGGGCGGCGGCGGCGCCTCCCATTGGCCAGCCTGCCGCCAGCATCCGCCGGCGCGGCCGCTCCGACGAACAGTTCCGCGGGTCTCTACTCCCAGCGGGCCGCTCATAGTGACTGTTTTCCCCTCACAGTAGTATGGCTGCCACAATATATCTGATACAATCATGCGAACTGGATAGCTAGAACAGTAACATTAAAAATTAATTCCGTACCGTTGTAGCGTCTCGGTTTTGTTTACAGCTTATAATTTTCTTGTGTTGTGTTTACCAAATTAATTTTTATTTTGTACTTCATAGCTTAGAGGAGTGTCGGGAAATATAGCGTGTGGAACAGCTTTGGAAATAAGATACTCTGCTTGCCTGGAAGCGCTCTGTTTCTCACCTTTGGATTTACTAGGCGTCTGTGAGTTCTGAATACTTCGTGTTTTCAGCATACATTCCAATCCTTGTTCCTCCAAGCTTCCCTATATAGGTTGCGATGGAAACCAAGATGACTCGGTGTACGATGTGCCTGCACCGCCGCGTCCAACGATGAAGTTAGCGATGACGTTGTGTGGTTCGTATCAAGTAAATATGCGACTGGGTTGCAGACTTTCTGAAGGGCAGAACACAGTGTGTAGTTCTCGACGGTGAGAGTTCATCATTTACCGAGGTGAGGTCCGGGGTTCCCCAGGGAAGCGTCATAGAGCCTCTGTTGTTTCTCATATACATTAATGATCTGTGTGACATAATAAGGGGGATGAAAAGATTATTTGCCGATGATGCTATTATTTATCGTGAAATCAAAATCCAGGAAGATAGCGCTTTGTTACAAGACGATATTATGAAAATAATTGCGTGGTGTAAAGACTGGCAGTTGGAGTTAAACGCTAAAAACTGCCAAGTCATGCGTATAAGTAAAAAGGTGACACCATTTAGCTCTGAATATACAATTAATGGTACTGTAATTAGAACTGTAGATTCCGCTAAATACCTAAGGGTAACAATTCGTAATAATTTGTCGTGGAATGAACATTTCGAGAATGTAATTGGGAAAGCGAATCGTATGCTCCAATTTCTAGGTCGTAATTTAAAACAATGCACTTCGGAAGTTAAATGGATTGCATTAAGTCACTAGTGCGTCCTCACTTTGAATATTGTTGTTCTGTATGGGGTCCCCATCAAAAGGGGTTAGTGGAGGCATTAGAGAGGGTCCAGAGAAGGGCCGCCCGATTCGTGACAGGTATATATAGTTGGTGGGAAGTGCGATGTTGAAGGAGTTAGGTTGGGAAGACCTGGAACACCGAAGGCGTTGTTCTCGACGGAAGCTAATTGAAAAATTCACGACTAACATATTTCGGAATGACAGCAAACAAATATTGCTACCAGCAACATTCGTATCTCGGAATGACCGTGAAAATAAGATAAATCAGGACCAGAACCGGTTCTTTTCTGTGTTCATTTTTTCCACGAGCGATTAGGGAATGGAATAGAAAGGATTTACCGGGCGAGTAAAATTAACATCCGACAGGAGTAGCTTTCGATAAAGCTCTCCGGCCATTCTGATCTGGGTTTTCCATGGTTTTCCCAGATCACTCCATGTGAATGCTGGGATGGTTCCTCACAATAGCTTATGGGTGCCTCCTGCCATATCCCGTATATCGCTTCCAAACTATTAACCTTTCGGATAGGTGCAATTCACCCTCTGCCACACACTTTTAGTGAATCGCAGAGTAATAGTAATAGTAATAGTAATAGTAAGTACTGAAAGAAGCGACTTCGCACGAGATACTTTTATATTAAAACGATAAGTTCGTAGGTTCACATAGGCCATGAACCAATAACATTTACAACATAATAGTTTGGTTTTAAAACCCACATGTTTTTTGGATATTTTCATGTATGCATGTATAGTATGTCTCCACGTGTACAGTTTTTACTTGACCCGCGGTAATATAGTCCAGTCGGTATCGCGTAGTTCATTAGTACCGATCGTTCTCTGCCAATATTCTGACTTACCTTCACAAATCCTCCTTGACGGTCTATCCTGGACTTGCGAGAGCTGCTTCGCCAATGCGATTTATGTTGGTTTTCTCTTGTAGCCGTGTTCAGGAATTTAATGTTTGTGAGCTGAGAAATAAATATTTCCATAAGTAAATAGCTGAAGTATACGCTAATCTGTGCGCTACTGTGGTGTCGTGTTGGGAATAAATTCGAAGGATCTGTTATTTGAATCATGGTCTCGATTTGATCATTTACAAGCTCTTAGCTCATTACTCACCAAAGTGTACCTTGTTTGTGCTCAACGGAAACGATGCAACGGATTTGACGTTTATGTCCGCTTCACATTGCATCGCTAGTAACACAGGGAGACCGCGCGCACACTCAAAGTTTAAGCCTCGCTCACATCAGGGCCCGCTCTAGCGGGGGGCAAACCGGGCATTTGCCCGGGGCGCTAAAATTTAGGGGCGGCATTTCGGCTGTAAGTGTGAGAAAAATATTAATAATATTAATGGGTTAAATACCCAATTAATAATAAAAATCCACATACCGATTTTTTCGTTCGTTAAAAACTTACAGTTCTTAGCTATTTGGGTGCGCCCCTAGAGACTTCGAAGAGACGGGGCGCGGACCTCAAAGTGGCGCGCCGTTGCACAGCCACCTCTGTGTGAATTGCGCCATACGAGAAACTCCATGTCTCAGCCCGAAGTCCGAGCCACGTCTCTTCTTTGTGAATTGGGCCTTAGCACGCGAGTAGAACGCTGTTTCGACTTTTGTTGTCTCAACTTGCTTATTATTGCTAATTATAAAAGTGGTTTCATTACACAACAGCATTAGTCTTACTATTACGTTATTAGTGATCAGTGGAAGTTCGTAAAATTTACTTCAGGATTTCATAATTTCTAAAGGTAAGTACATCTATGATTAAACTGTTATTTAGTTGGATATACGACATAAGCGCACAACGACAAAAGCACACAAAAGAAGCTGTTAGGTGGAGGCTGTTACACCTGTCCTCGGCTACCTGCACTGATTCCGACGTTATACTGCCCACAAGTTACTAGATGCGGCGAAACGGAGTGTTTTTCGCAATTGCAGCTAGGCTCTAATACATGGAATCGATAGTGCTTGGCGGGAGATGCTGAGTATTTATTTTATTGAATTGATGAACCAAATCAATATGGATCTTAGTTGTTGGAAATCGAAGTGGAATAATTTGCATAATAATTTCTTCTCGTAATCCGAGCCTCACAGATTTGTTGTACAAATTAGATACAAGCATTGTAAGTGTTATGGTTGGGTTAAATTACACACGCTAGCTTTGATCGCTTGTGAAAATACTGTAGTTTAGTGGGTGTGGGACAGTACTTACAATTATTAACAAATAAATAATATTACTAGCTGCTGATTACCGATTAGTTACTTCAAATATCATTAGTATATTCAATTTCGAATGTTAACTGGTAATACATAATAACCCATGATGGTTATTATAAATACGAATGCGGATTACAGATACTCTAATTGCTGCATTTGTAAATCGTCCCAACAAAAAGAAATTCATTAACTATTTTAGTGAATGTGAATAACTTTGTCAGTTGGTTTAATAAGTGCATTGCGCGACAATTTTTTTTTTTTTTTTTTTAATTTGGAACGTATTCCATTTAAGCCTATAGAAATTGCCATTCTGTATACACGGTTTCTGTATTCGCAAATTTACGGATAGTATCCTCCGCGAATAAGCTTTGACTGTGTAGTAACACTAGACTTTCTTTATCCTCACAAGGTATGGAAAATATTTTGTGTTGTGCATAAATATTTTTTTATATCGACTGAGAATAATTTATCTTAGTTATGGTTTTAGCTTATTTAGAACAAGGATAAATATTTACTTTTTATAGTGTACATTGTTTGAGGTACGTGCGTGCCTCTTCCAAAATGTCTGACGGTCAAAGAAAACTATCTGGTTACCAGTACAAAAAAAAAAGAAGTTTGGGAAAGGAAGCAGAAAAGCAGAATCAATCTGGCGCGTTAAAAAAATATACCATATTCAGGGTTTACCAAAACAAATTTTAGAATCCAATATCAGGTCGGGATACAAAAGAAGTACAGAATCGTCAGAGAATAATAGCAAACATATGAACGAAGTTTCTAAACCAACTGGAACTGACACCAACGTGAGACTCACAGAAGGCGTTCTAAAACTTTATGGCCAAGAAGTTTACGAGACGCCGTAAGAAGCTTTTTGGTAAGGCAAGGTCCGCCTAAACTATTGCATATTTACAAATTTCCTTCCAATGACACAGATCGACATTTTAGCGCAAAATATTATGCACGAATATTAAGCAACGGAGAGCAAATATTGCGAGATTAGCTACTATCTTTCACAAAACTGCGTTTACTGCTTCTGTTGCAAAATTTTCGGCTGTTTAGTTAGTTCTCTCTCAAAGGAGGGTTTTAAAAATTGGAAGCACCTAGACGAAACTTTAAAAGAGCATGAAATTTCGAAAAACCATATTCAGGCAAAAAAAAAAAAAAAAAGATTAAATTGTTGTAAAACTGTAGATGCTGCCACTCAGAGTTATTAATGCCGAAATAAATCATTGGAATGAAGTGCTTCTAAGAATCGTTGCAATTACCAAAATGCTTGGTAAAAGTTGACTGGTTTTTTAAGGTACAAACGGCAAGTTGTTTGAGCATAATGACGGTAATTTCTTAAAAATAGTCGGGTTACTGTCTGAATACGATCCCATTATGGAAGAGCACGTCCGTTGAGTGCTCTAAAAAGTAGAGACTAAAGCTCAATATCTTGGGAAAAATATACAAACCGGGATAGTAGATCTGCTGTATCAAAGTGTATAGTCTCATGTTATTAATTAAATAAAAAAATTCAAATATTTTTCCATAATTTTAAACTGTACTCCTGACTTTAGTAAGATACAGCAAATTACTCTTGTAATCAGATATATTTCAACTAATAAATTTAATCCTGATGTTGAAATTAAAATTAATGAAAGCTTTTAAGGCTTCTTACCAGTCGAAAGATCCACAGGAAAACAAATTTCTGACATTATAGTTGGAGAACTTAATGACTTGTGTTTAAATTTGCAGGATATCAGAGGACAGGGACTGACAACGGGTCCAATATGAGGGGGCAATAAAGCAGGAGTGCAATTTAGAATTAAACAATATAATTCGCGAGAATTCAATGTTCCGTGTAGTAGCCATTCTTTCAATCTTGTTATTAATGGCAAAAGCCTCCTTGGAAGCCGCTAATTTCTTCAACATGGTCCAAAAAATATATTTATTCTTTTCGGCATCTACTTTTCAATGGGCAATACTTTTAAAGCATGTTCATGGTTCAACTTTGAAAACATGGAGTGACAGTAGATGGCAGAGTAGGATAGAGAGGATAGAGGCATTAAACCCTTTAAAATTTCATTTGGGAGATGTTCACAACGCCTTGCTAAGCATTTACGAAAACCAAGAAATTGATAATTTAATGATTTAGCCATTTTGGCAATTGAGTATGAAATTACAGATGAAGTAAATTTTAAGATATAATAAAAAATTCGCAACCTGAAAGTAAGAAAAAAAGTTTTTTTGTGATTTTAGCGTATTTGATGTTATCTCGTTTTATTTTCAGAATAATGGCATTTAGATTGTTTGTGTGATAATATCCATCTGTAATAGCATTTAAAAATGTAAAAAATATGGTTAATTTGTGGCTATGTACAGATATTTCATAATTAATTTATCTATTTTGTGCCGCTAGATCAAAATTCAATAAGTTTATTTATGAATATATGATTTAAAATTTAAATTAAAAATTTTATTCGATTAAAAATTAATTATTTTTAAAAAAATATATACTTCTACATAATCTTAAGGGGCGGCAATTTGTCTATTTGTCCGGGGCGGCAAAACCGCTAGAGCGGGCCCTGCTCACATCTACCAGCACGCAACGTGTCAGACGCGGCACAGACAGAAGTAAGTACACTGTCAGACGTCGTCAGACAAACTAGAAAGTGCACGCACGTAAATACAGGGTACTAATAAAATGTTCCGAAATTTTTCGATGGAAGCACTGGTTGGAGTAGATGGAAGAAGCAGAAGACACGGGTTATTCAGAAGTTCCGTTTGAACAACACAAAAATACAGCTCAAAACCGAAAATGCTGATAAAGTAATTTGACTATAATAAAATATAACCACACCCATGTAAGTGAACATGCAGCCGTTAGCAATTTGAGTAAATTACCAAGGCTAGGCGGGAGTAGTCAATCTACCGCTTTTGATGTCAGAGGCAAACTTGCTTTGTGTTTTGAGTCATCTGCAGAAGCAATGTAAACGAATTGTAATAATTATTTTCATAAATAAAGACCTGCTTATCTTGTACTTGGTGCTTTTTTTGCTATTTCCTTCCATTCGTCGTCTTTCCGTTTACCGTCGCTATCTTTTGTCCTTCAAGTCGTATAAAAATTTATATTCTTTAATTAATTCAATCAACTTTTCGCTGTTCATCTTTTTTTGATTAGATCACGTGGTACGCAGTCTTTGCGTTCAAGTTGTCGTGTTCATACTAAGCGCACAGCCACACTCAGACACGTGACCGCGCAGACAAAACATTCAACAACAACAACAATCTCAATTGCATTGGCCTTACTATTATTAATAACATTCATTCTTTTTCTTAGACGCTTCGCCTAATTGTTTCCACTGCGTCCGTAGGGTAATGGTTGTGCCACACGTATATCATATCATCTGAAATGAAAGAACAGCTATGGCTGACAGGCAGCGTGTCTTTGGCTGCCGTGGCCGTGGTCAGTTCTCGGAGTCGGGCATCGACGCGGTCTGATTGCCCCGTGCTCTCCAGCTGGTCTGAGGTACTGTATCGGCGCACCTCACCGCACCTTATCCGCTAACTCTGTGATCTACATCTCAGGAAGCAATAACACGAAAACATTACACGCGTTTGACCGTCTTGCCTTCACATATAGCTAAATCACACGTTACGAAACAAACTCAATTAGCAGGACTGACTCTATGCCAATCAGTAAAATGACGATCAAATATGGTATTATCGAAACAGCAGAGAACATAAGCGATGTCTGGACGCCTTATATCACCGAGGAAGCAGCTTTCGAATAAGGAGTCTAATGGATGGAGAGCTGGAATAAACCGAGCGTGGTGGTGTAACGGTTAGCGCTCTGGCCTCGCATTCGGGAGGACGGCAGTTCGAATCCCCGTCCGGGCATCTAGATTTGGGTTTTCCATGGTTTCCCAAATTACTCCAGGAAAATACCGGGATGATTCCTTCAAAAGGTCATGGCCAAATTCCTTCCCATTCCTTGCCCCCCATCCTTTCCCGTCTCTAAAGACCTCGCTGTTAAAGAGACGTTAAGTAGATAAAAAAAAGGCTGTGAATACACCCCCCCCCCCAATGAACCACTGAAATCACGACGTTTAAGTGACATTCACAAATAAAGAAATAAAAGAGAGGATTTCACCACATCAGCACATTGCATGTACAACTAGAAAAGTAATTAAATGAAAAATAAAAGGCTGTGGTTTTCTACGGAAAAATTAAATGACTGAGCCATATAAAGTATTCAACAATCCGAAACACGAAGATGATATCGCAAAAAGAAGTTCATCAAGATAAAAAAAAAGTGGGCTCGTAGAAGAAGATGTAACAAATAAAATGTGTTCAATTTGAAATCTGTATAGTTGACGGATCTGTACGAAAAAACAATGGCAAGAACATCATCGGAAGAAGAACGGCCGCGAACAAGACAAAGAATGAACAAGTGCACGGAGAATCATTATTTAGTGCCATATTTGCTTGGATGGACATTTAACATATTGCTTAATAAGATGTATGTCTTCATCTCTGGGAACAGTTATCACAGAAAATGCTATTAGTTTTCTACAGTCCTCCCAACACTGACAGGAAAAAACCACAGTGTTAAATCATGATCCGGAAACTGCATCAGTCAGCGAGGGAGGTTAATATTAGAAGCAACGAGATACAACGGATAGCTGTAAAACTTATTAGTTCTTTCGCTTTCTCAAACTTTCAAATAGATCTCTCACACTACGATCAGAGAAAGGCAGTAGCAGAAAACGATATAGAGAAGACGTTAATTCCTAAATAGAAAAATAAAATCTGGCCGCTAAGTGTAAACTGTCAGTAAAATTTTGTGTAACCGGGTTAGACGTCAAGACGAGTAAAACAAGATCAACGTAAATACATGGAACAGATACTTTTCATGCACGTACCCTCATTATAGAGTAGAGCGGAATAAATATCACGATACTGAACCGAAACCACTTGATTCCTAACTAGCAGACACTACAAAAGAGTTACCAACCTGTCTCTTTGTCGACTAAATAGAATGCTATGCACTGTACTCTATTCCGCTGTACGTCTCACTGCTTAGGAACGGAATTAGTCCAGGCATTGTTCCAATAACGGATCCAGCATCGAAATCTCATACAACACTGAGCGTCCCGATTACGAAAAATGGTGTCGTACAATCTTACGAAAGTTCTATTGAATTCTTCAGATCTTTGTTCAAGATTACAACTGTTTCTGAAAGTATATGAGGAGTTTGTTTGATCTGAAATGGAGGAAAAATAAATTCTTGCTCTGAATGACAACGAGACGTCACCAAAAAACGTACGGTTTCGTAAACATAAACGTAAAACGTAACTTACTCCACAACCCAGAGGTTGGTTGGATCCTCCCGAAGGAGGTATACTAAGCCATTGTGTCAGAGGTAGGACGGCCATTTCCTTTCCTCTGGGACCTACAGTTTAACGTGAAGGTTGGTTGGATCCTCCCTATGGAGGCGTACTAAGCCATTGTGTCAGAGGCAGGACGGCCAGTTCCTTTCCTCTGGGACCTACAGTTTAACGTGGAATCCGAACCACGGAGCGTCCTGGCATAGCTCATATGATCAAACACAACTCTTAAAGTTCCTGCGTCCGCCGGGGTTTGAAACCGGGACAGGAGCAGTGAACTTTGAGATGAGTCTCGGGCGGATGACCAGGTTGAGGACACATTCTGGCTGAGAGTTGGGTCCATCACTTGTACTCAGAACCAATCACTGCAGGGACACCACGCCATCTCCTCTGCTCCGACCCTGCAGCAGGCAAAGTATTCGAACCCGCTTCTCGCGACTCACAACATCCTCCGCGTGCGACAACCATCATGGCGCATGTTATATTATATGATCGAGGAAAAGAGAGGAAGCAAGTTGTCGAAGAAGAAAGGTTTCTTCGACAGAGTTGTCTGTTACTACTGTCGCCGCCATACATTACTTGGGTTATACCTATCACCACAAGCATCCAACTAGACTTCCACCTATTTACAACCCTCAAAAAGTTTCTGTCTGGTACATATTTTAACTCGTACGTGTTGTCACGTTAATTTTTGTACCACCGAAAAATTCTGATTACTACAGATCCCTTTCAAGTCATGTGCATCTGTCACAATCGACAAATCTACTGGACAATTCATGTGGCACCACATCTTTTTGCCGTGATTTTGCAAAATTGTTCTTAGGTAAAAAAATTTGTTGAGTAGACTAATTGTAAGTAAACATTAATCTGCTTTACCCTCAGCAACGCAGGCTTCGCCAGCTGTAAGGGACCAAATATATGTGACTGTGCGTCGGCCATCCTTAACCCCGTCTATGCTTGTAATGTGCAGCGAATGCTGTGTCATTTTAATATCGCCTTGTAGGAGTTGCTTTAATTGAAATATACTGACAATACCCAAATAGTTAGTAATAATTTTCTATCGTATAAACCTGTCGGGTTTGCCGTAGCGTTCGGGTCTTGCATTCTCGACGACATTGAGTCTGTCTGCGAGTCGGCTGCCCTGATTTCGATTTTCCATGGCTTCCAGAAATCACTCCATGGGGACGCCAAGTTCCTTTCCCAAGATCCTTTTCCAGCTCTAACGACCCCTGACGAGTCGGTTAGCTCTAACTAAAGCGAAACATACTAAAGAGTAGTCTGAAACACTCGTAACGGAGATGACGAAAGCAAAAGTGACGGGCGTATGTCACTTGAGGTACTGAAAGCGCTCGAAGTAGAATATAAGGCATCATGGATATACTTGTGCAACAAGTTACGACTATTTTTAAATTAATAATTATTCTTTAATAATTGCGCCAATGCAACTGTTGTTGGATATTATTTATTTGACGGACGCGTTTCGCCTCTAATCGAGGTATCTTCAGAGTATGTTGTAACGTTCTGACCTCATTACCTGATTTAAAATTATAATTAATTTTATTATTTTATTTTATTATCATGAAAGGTAGAACTTGCATGAATACTTTATATGAGAAATCACAAATGGTTTTATTTCAATTACTGACATGACATATATAACAAAATTAGTTAAAATTAATCAGTTGTTCTTTTGCGGGCGCCAGGGTATTTTATAAAAAATACACAAAATTAAACAGTAAACAAATTCAACATTTTGACTGTTTACTTCTGAAAGAAATATTTGCTCCGGGCTATGAGAGTTCTTATCTGCAGGGTCGTAGCTGGGCAATGCTATGAACTTGCACTTGTAGCTAGCACAGTGTCCTTCATATGGCGATATATAATTACCGAATATTAATGTCGGCCACACACACTGGATGAAGTTTTCTGCTCTGCTACGGAACAGTGTGGCACAGTTCCTCTAGACATCCTTTGCCTCAGAAAATCCGCTCAAGCAAAGTGGCTGATGTCCCGTTCCAGGCAGCACAGTTCAATTAACGCACAGACAGTGCACATCGACCGATTGTGCTTGCAGGCTGGCACCGAATGTTCCTCCGTCCACATGAAAACAGAAATTTCCGCAGATCACCCTGTTTATCTACCTGGCTAGCACAATACAATACTCCCCTCTCCCAGCGTCGCATCACCCCAGCAAAACTCACCCGCCAGTTCTTGGAACCTGGTCAGCTGACATTCCTGACCAGCCACTTAGGGGGCATCCACAAATTACGTGAGGTGTTTTTCCGGATTTCTGGACCCCCCCCCCCTCCCCCCTGGTGAGATTTCGTGAGATCTGGCTGGACCCCCCCCCCCTCTGGTGAGATCTGGTCCGTGAGAACCCCCCCTACAAATCGCCCTGGAAACTTTTGTAGACCTTTTTTTTTAGGTCACACCCTAACTTTTTTGACGAAATACCCTCCTAAAATCGACTTTGGCGCAAATTGTAGACCTTTTTTTTTGCTCTACTGTCCCCAAATTTTTCGCAAAATCTCACGTGAGATTTCCGTAGACCCCCCCCCTCCCCCCTGGTGAGATCTGGTGAGATTTCGCCGGACCCCCCCCTCCCCCATTTCACCTCACGTAATTTATGGATGTCCCCTTAGCATCCACAAGCTAACTAAAATATTCTCCATTAAAAATAAATAAACATATAGTTTATTAATGTAACTAACGGTCACAAGACGCGTTCGTTACAATGTTTCTTTTTTTATACATATAACCATTATGTTAAAATATCACAAATTACAAAAAAAACGTACGCTGATGATACCTCGACGAGAGGCGAAACGCGTCCGTCAAGTAAATAATATCCAACAACAGTTGTATTGGCGCAATTATTAAAGAATAATTATTAATTCAACAAAACTGTGGAAGAAATGGCCTACAATGAAGATTTTCTTCTAACTGTTGTACAGTGTAGCAATTAATGGAACATTAATCAATTATTATAGTTGAAAATATTATTGATTTTAAAAAACGACTTTATGTAAAGTTCTATACCTCACACGGAATAAAAGGGGACACATTTCTGTGACGTATTATGTGATCTGGCACGGAACATAATGGAATTGTCTAATTTTGTTTTAACACAGTAACCCAAGAATTTTAGTATTTACCGTTTTACATAAAAATTTGTACCTATTAAATCTTTTTTCTTTAATGTCATGTTACGGTGATATTCCTGTGTTTCTCTTGTTGGTGATATCACTTCTTGCTGCGGGGCTTGGATTGCAGTGTACTGCAGATAAACCTCTCACGACACACCGAGCTGTGAGGCTCTGGCTTCGCATTCGAGACGACGTGGGTTCGAATCCCCATCCCGCCCTCCATATTTCGGTTTTCCATCGTTTCTCCAAATCATTCCAGGCAAATACCCGAATGCTTCCTTCAAAAGACCAAGCCAGAATTCCTTCCCGTTCCTTGTCCCCAGTCCTTTCTCGCCTCTAATGACTTCGACGTCGACAGGGCGTGAAGCCAAAAGCAACAACAATAATAATAATAAAAATAAATAAATAATATTTTATGACAGTAAAGTTTAAATATTTCTTCGTGGACATTCGATAAATTTTTTCTTAAGTCAGTCTGAAACTGCTAAGTAGGCTGCTAGAGTATGTAATCTTAGAGGCTCCGTACAGGACGAACGAATTTGCTGAGTGTCATGGGAGATATTCGAAAACGATTAATCATTTCGTTTACAACGAACAATGTCAATATACGGTGCATCCGATAGGATAATCACCATCAACAGCATCGAAGGCCGTCACTAAATTAGAGCTACGGAGACGTTTGTCTTTTAAGCAGCATTAGACAATTTATGTGCTGCTTAGAGAGATATATGTTCCAACAAGGCTTTCCCACTCTCTTAGGGACTATTGCAGATACAGACCTGCTACTGGGATGTCGTAACAGGTGCATTGCGGAGGGACTGGCTTGAGGTGGAGTGTAGGGATGGGGACACTCCGAACATCACCGGCAATGCTCGCTCTAACTGCTCTCGCTGATGGAGAGAAATTAAAAATAGCTGCACTGTAGCACTCTGCTGCCTTATCAAGTGGTGCTAAAACGTCGTGCTCATGATTCCATAAGACGACATTCATGTTGTTCAAGACAAGGAAGAATGTCTGGGATCCTTACCATGAAGATAGATTCGACCTGAGTGCACAGAAGTCGCATGTGCATTTAAACTTCTAATCCCAGTGCCCGAGCGAGGGCTAATATGGGCGACATAATTAGTATCGACAGTGAAGATTCACTGCTCCATTTCTCGCAATAATAATGAATCACGGTGTCAGGGTACTATGTGGGCTACTCCGCGAGTATGTGTACAAAACATCAGCCAAAGCCTAAACGAAAAGAGTGAGTCAGACATCTCTAAGGAGGAATACTACTGAGGTTGGCAGGAGCGTGCCAAGGCACGCGTGCCACGGGGAGTCGCGTACTGACCCAGAAAGTGTAAACAGGAAAACGTGGAGGAAATTGTAGGTTGCGAAGCAACGTAAGAGAAGGACGCTAGGTAAATACAGGGCGTTCGCCGGGAAACGCAACCCACTGTTAGCGCTACAAGGAAGAAACTGCTCCCGGCGAGCGAGCGCTCAGTTTCCGGCATTGTTCGACCGTCGGCCGCGGACTATTTCATAATAATTACGCTTCATAAACTTCATAAACTTGTGTGCTAAGCATTTAAATGTGACGTAATTCATTAGCTTACCTTATAAAAGATGCTGGAAGTGTTGACCCTCTTGTGTAATGCACATTTAACATCTTCTGAACATATTTCGAGACACACGCTGCCCTAACTGACTTAATGATTTTTTGGGTGACTGTTCTAGTCGAAAAGCGATATCGTCAATTTTCTCCTCTGAGAGATTACGGTTGACCGACAGTCTCTTTTTGTTAAAAAATGAACCCGTTTCTCTTACTTTTTTAACCAGACGCAGAATTGTTGATTTAGCTGGCAGTAAAGCGCCAGGAAATTCGCGACGAAATTTACTGCGACACTTTTTAAACGACTTCTTCTTCACATATGTATCGTAGAGAAATATTCTTTGTTGCAAACTGTAACGTACCATAATTTTACTCACACTCAAACACGGTACAGATTAATAAGAGTATGAAGCCCCAAACCAGCCAAACCGCAAAGAAACGTTTATTCACAACACTGATTAATAAGAGACTGAAGTCACAAACTATCTACAATGCAAAGAAACCGTTCTTAACAATGTAAGGGTCACTGCACTGCACTGTTGGGGCAGCGGAGGTGTTAAACAGTGCGGTGATTCACGGTGGCGTGTGGCGGAAACTGCTGGCACGACTGACCGAGCAAGTTGCCGACGGCAACAGACTGGGAGGGTAGCGTTTTCCGGCGAACGCCCTGTACTTCTTGGCTATAAGCAGTGAAACATGCGGACGAACATACGATATTTTACCTTGGGCGGAGGAGAGATTAAGGATGCAGTACCTTCAACCTTCCTAGGAATAACTGCACTACATTTACGGGTAAATGGTAAACCAATCTTAAAGGACGGCGGGAGGGGGGGACACGCGGTGTCGTTTGAACTAACTTCAGTTGAGGCCGACCCCGGCAGCGTAGGGGCAGCGTGCTTGCTTCTCGTTGCAGGGGTCGCCGGTTCTAGTCCGGCCTAGGGCATGGGTGGTTTTAATTGAATTTTGTGTTCGTCTTGTGTCGTCCTCACACAAAAGAGAAAATAATCACACTTATAAGATATTCTGTATACTGTAAGAGAAACAATCACATTAGCTGGCTGAATGGCTAACACGGCCGAATGCCATTTAAAAAGAAAAAAAAAAATCTTCAGTTGAGAGAGAGCCAGCAATAAAAAAAGTGTCGCTGTGCCTCTGAACAGTGAGGCAGCCATTATTCAGAGGCACAGCGGACGAACGCCAGGTCAGACGTTTTGCTGCGATAATAAACTACGCTACTCGGTCTGGGGGATGGGGAGGGATGGTTGGTAGAAAGCTACGCCGGGATACGTGGGGCATGGGGAGGGTTCTGAGACAAGCCACGTGGCTTTTCATTCATATTATCTTACCGCGACGCCATGGCGACGTTGCCAGCTACAGATCCAAACAATTAACATTGAGTTACATGGCAGCTGAGTCACCTGGCGACTGTTTGGCGTAGCCACGACCAGCGGCTGGCGACGTGGCGAATGAAATACCCGCGTGTAAGCATCACCTCAATCACCCAGTCACTAGCCAGCTGCCGACTTTGACGCTCGCTCAATCTGAGCACACTATTATATGTCAAAACTGTGATTTGTGTTGTAAGAAATGAGTTGTCATACAGAAAGATTTATAGTGGAAATTCAAAACCGTCTGTGTACATGAGATAGTGCATCAAAAGATTATTCAGACCGTAAATTAAAAATTACATGTTGGGATTAAACAGTTAATTTATTGAAAGATAACACGAATGACGAACGAAGAAGAAAAATGAAATAAAACAATTTGTCAAGTGTAAATTTATTAAGTTTTATTTATTTAAACACACTTGCCTTGCCATGGTATTAATGGGTTGTCAGTCACAAAATATTCTGCTAGTTTGTCTCGAACCGTGAGTGCCGTTCTTCCTATATCACGATCCTGATCTTTAACAGGTTCAAATCCCGTTACCGTCAGAGTATCTTCGTAAGAAATTCTATCTCTGGAACGTACGAAATTGTGCAAAATGTAACATGTCTGTACAACATTTTTTGCAAAATCTTTTAGGTAGGCTACATACATTGTAGGCTGCATGTGAAATATCTTCCACTTGTTGGATAACTTACCAAACGTGCATTCGATGTAACGGCGTGCTCTTGATAATCGGTAATTTAATATTTGTTTTTCGTAACTGAGATTATGTTCTCCGTACGGTCTCATGAGGTTTTCATGTAAGCCAAAAGCTTCATTCCCTACTATCATGTATGGAAAATTGTCGCAATTTCTATCAGGTATTTCGCGTCAGGAATATTTAGAATTTTTTTTATTGAGATTAGTGTAGAAAGCACTGTCGTTAAAAATGGCTGAAACACTACTTTTCCCGAAGTGAAATTGTAGTTATCATCACACACAGCCAGAAAAAATTGAAAAATAATGTTTATAATTAAAGTATAATGATCCGGTATGCATAGGTTGAATAACTCTCGTGTGCGTGCCATCAATGACACCAGTGCGAGGGGGGGAGTTGGCGCTGACTGACTAGGCACTCCACATTGGCTACTGTGTTGGGCGACCTTCAGTCGCCAGAGGTAGCCAAAACTCAACAGCTGGCCACGTTGCCTTGGCGTCCCAGTGAGGTAGCGCCCAGCATGACCGTGATTTAATTATCTCTCTTACGCACTAACGATAGTCTGGTAAGAGATCACCATCATCCTTAACAGTTTCCAGCCTCTGGTCGGGTCTGCTTTAAGCACAAGCCTCTCCATTTCCTTCTTTCATCCCACCACCTCTCTGTCACCACTTTCTTCCAGTCCTCTCCTCTCTTCCGTACACCCTCCTCCACTTCTTTCAGCCATCCATCTCTTGGTCTTCCTCTGGGTCGTTTACCATGCATCTTAATTTCGTGGATTTTTATTGGGATTCTCTGAGCCTCCATTCTCTTTACATCTCCATACCATCTCAGTCTGGTCCTCTCTATTCTTTCCTGTAGCGGTTCCTCTTTTATGGTGCGTCTAATCACTTCATTCCTTATTCTTTCCATTTTAGTAACTCCCATTCCACCTCTTAAAAACTTTTAGTGAATCGCTGTGTAATAATAATAATAATAATTTCACTTTCTTGTACTCTGCTGATCTCCCGCTTTTTTATTGTCCACGTTTCAGCAGCATAAGTCAAGATAGGCACATAGTATGTATGTCAAATTACTCTCTTGCTTCTCTGTGGCACCTCTTTATTCCATATCAGGCTTCTAATGCTTCTTAGGAACGCCTCTGCTTGTCTTCCTCTTTCACTTATCTCACCGTCATTTCCTCCACATTCCTCTAATACACTCCCCAAGTACTTGAACCTGTTTACCTTCTTTAGTTGTTCCCCTGCCATCACAATTCCATGAGTTAATCTATTCTTCTTTCTGGTTGTTACCATGTACTCACATTTCTTTAAATTAAATTTCAGGCCATATTCTTCCACATTGCCTGTCCATACATCCAACTGCCGCTGTACTTCCTATTCTTCACCTCCCCAGATCATCAGATCATCCGCAAAAGCCATCACCTTCATGTTTTCCTCTCCCATCCTCACAGCCACCTTCCGCATTATTTCATCCATGATTAGAATGAAGAGTAGTGGTGATAGGACACTTCCTTGTTCCAGTGCATTCCTTTGTTTCAGCCAATCTGTTCTTCCTTCCCCTATTTTCACATAGCACACACTTCCTGGTACAGTTCCGTCACTCTCTTGATGGTTTCTTTGGGAACTCCTCTCTTCTCCAAGGCCTTCCATACCTTACTCCTGTGTACACAATCATATGCTTTCTCAATATCGAGAAATACCAACAGTAGATCCTTTCCATAGTCATAATGTTTTTCTACCAGCTGTCTCATAACAAATATCAAATCTACCGCCGATCTCCCTGATCTGAAGCCATACTGCTCTTCCCTTAGCCCTTTTTCCACCCTGTCACATATTCTTTTTTCAATGATCTTCTCATACATTTTGGCACAGTGGCACATCAGTGTAATACCTCTATAGTTTTTAAACTCCTTCCTGCTCCCTTTTTTGAATATAGGTATAATTATTCTTTTTTCCAGTCTGGTAAGAGATGAAAGTATAAAATGTCCTCCACGTTCTCTTCGTTGTGGAGGCTGGCTTCGTGGCGTACTGAACTCTCAGCGTGGAGGTGGATGTACTGCTGTGTAGTTCCAGTTACTTGCGTGTTGCCATATCCCTAATTCGTATCACTGTAGCTGGACTGAGCCCCTAACAGGACACCAGGACTGATACTGGGCGGGAAGAACAAGGATTTTATCAGAATCAGATGATTGGTGTTGCAATTTTCACGACCAGTAGTGTACTGCTGTACTAGACAACCGAGACAGCCTGAAAACTTTGGAAGGGAAAATTTATACAGAGGGGAAACTTGCGGAGCGATATCAGAGGCAACAAGTGAACAACAGGCCAGAACGATGACTATCCAGCAACCACAACGCAAGTGAACAAATTCATGAACTCGTAGCTAGACTATCAACCAGGGGATATTCGAGTGGTACGGAAGAGAAGCTATGTCTTGAAGTGTTGCGTGTCTCGGAGAGGCGACTGCTGGGAGTGGCTGGCTGCAGGTCCACGCATCCAAAGGAGTCTGTCCTCTGAGCGGAGCTGCAGCATGATTCAACGGACGGTAGTGGAGTATTACAGTGACGTTGGTGCTGGTAATATTAGTCGATGCATTAGTAGAGGCAGCTGAAATAATTTTGACCTAGGTCCTTAGTTGTTGTAAGATTCATATAAATATCAGTTATCCTGGAGTAAGAATTAACGGTGGTAGTAATATTTGAAGACATAGTAGCAGTATTTCTAGCACAACTAATAGCTCTGATACAGGTACTTAGTTATCACTAGATTCATATAAAAGTAGTGAAAAGTTCTTAATTAATTACATGATAATTATATGTGCATCCATAATAATGGAAATAAGGACCCAGATTACTTTCTAGGTGCTGGACTATGTTGTAATGGTGTAAATAGGATGAAAAAATAGATAAATAACAAATTAAGCAGACCTTAGGGGCGTCCAATAATTACGTGACGTGTTTTTCCGGAATCCCGACCCCCCCCCCTCCTAAGAGGACGTGAACACCTTCTCCCCCTGCTGATCGACCTGGTAGTTTCTCCACACCTTTTTTCTCCTTTGCTCTCCCGCTTCCGAGGGCGGTTGTACCCGGATATCCGCGTCCTTTCTACACCTGATACCTTCCCTAAAGTCAGCGTGCGCATCGTTTGTGGACTCTTTTTTTCTTCAAAACTCAGGTGAGATTTCTGTCGATCACCCCCCCCCCCCGCCCCCCCACCCCTTGGTGACACTTCACCGCCCCCCCTCCCCCTACTTCACCTGGACGCTCCCTTTCCTATTTGGTGATTATTAATCATGCGCCACCACCTCTCCTATCCCAAGTCCCGAGTCATGAAAGTTTCTTCTGGGTCGAAGCAGATGACAGCGTGTCATAGCGACTTCCGCTGCACAGAGTCTGGCTGTTAATTCACTTGTCCTGTTGAGATTACCTGCCTCGAGTCTCGTGAGCCGGAGACAGCTGTACCTGGGCGCGGCCGCGGGTTCTGTTATCTCTGGCGGACACTTCCTGCTCCACGGTGCGGCGGGACAAACTCAAGGCCAGCGACTACCTCACGGACAGCAGGCGCATAGCGACACAACTAATTACGCACGACTAAACTCACACGTAACATTCAAACAGAGAGTTTCCACCTATCCAAGAAATAGCTTCTAAGGAAAGTTACTAACTTACTTCATTCAGTAGTCCGCGTGTTCTTTTGAGACACGTAACTGGACATGCCACCTCGAGTTTTGGTAGGGACAAAGCAACCAGACATACTTTTTTTTATTTTTACTTATGGCTTTATACCTCGTCGAGGTCATTATAGGCAAGATGGGACAGGAACGGGAAAAAATTCGGTCACGGCCTTTTTTAAAGGAAGTATCTAGGCATTCGCCTGGAGTGATTTGGGGAAATCATGGGATACCCAAATCTGGATGCCCGGATGGGGATTTTATCCGGCGTCCTCCCGAATACGAGGCCAGAGCGCTAACCACTCACCCACCACGCTCGGTACCACACATACATTACACGAGACTAACAGATACTTTTACTTGATCTTTACGTTGCCGGCCTTCTCGACTAACAGAATGTGAGATGCCTGATAACTTTACTATTGGTAGATTTCAAGTTAATGTTTACCTCCCGTAAGACTGATTACTCTGTTTAGACAAGATACCTCTGAGGCCACGATATCTGTTTGTGGGTTCTATTAACACCAAAATTAACAATACTTCATATTTAAATCACTAACTGAAGACATATCGACCGTCCTAAACGTGTTCTTTACGTTTCTGCCGTGAGACGCTATGTGTAGGCGTCAAATCTCCATCTGTGTTATTGTAACTACTAACCTCAAGTTTAACGGAGTCTTCTGACAATTTTTTTTTTTTTTTTTTTTTTTTTTTGCGGTTGCTTAGTTAAACAGAATCGTAAAATAAAGCTCAATGTAATTTCTCGTCTCTTGTGCTGTACCAAAAAGTTTCAGTTGTCCACTTGGTCCAGGTTGCTTTTAAGCCTAACCACAACTTCGTCTAATGTTAGCGCTAGAAAATCAAACCTTCAGTCTCCAAGAAGTAATACATTCCTTTATCGTACGTTAATATCATCATGCATTGCTATTTTTAAAACACAGTTATTTAAAGTGTTAAAAAATTGAATAATAAACGTCTGTTAAATAAATAAATAAATCAAATTTAATGTTAAATCATAAAAATTAGCAGTTAATTGCCATAATGACAACAAAAATATTTAGCCTTTCTTAAGAATATTTCGAGCTTTACATTCTTTTAAAAAAATCTAAACCAATTTTTAAATAAATAATAAAAAATTCAAAATATTCAGTCTTAGGTCATATTATGTACCTTACAATCAAACCTAACAATTTGAAAACACGTTATGCATAACGGCCAAATCACCAGAGTTTTATATATATATATATGCTTTGGTTCTGAACAAGATCTCATTACTTTTTGTTACTGCACAAACAGGAGACTTGGTCTATTTTTATATGAATTGTTTTTGTGGGATTCATTACTCTATCTCCTGATTTCTTGATTGATCTTATAGTTGATCCATTGTTATTAAAAGAAACTACTCACCAAGACATAAACTTTCAAGTATTTCAGTTTTACTTTAAGTGGCATAACGACTTTTTTAGAATGGAAATTATTTTTTTTTTATGTAAGAAAGGCGTATAACTGCAATGAAGTCCTCACGGGTGTATCGCTGGATTGCGTTATAAAACACGAAATTTCACACGCGAGGAAGACGGCGCACACAATAAAACACAATACAATTTGGCGATTTATCCGTGAATTCTTCATTATAACTTTTTTTGCCTTTAGCTGAAATAATAACAAGGAGTTGAAAGGATGTATGCTGTTCACTCAAAAATAATGTATTGTGGCGATTGACCAAATCATCCCAAGAGGGATTAATCGAAAGCCAGAGCGGCACATGTAAGCAGGCGGCTTTCGTCAAATAACATATGTTTCAAACGCATTGATACGGCATTCGATACAAAAATAAGTCAAAGGATATTGATAACTTAAGTAAATAGGTATGGGATCGTTAAAATTACGATAACATTAGTTTCGTATCAACGAATATTAAAATTTTCAGCTGCAAAAACAGGAAGTTGTCAAAATTACTTTATCTGAAAATAATGAAAATGTGAATAATGAAACCGTGAATAAAAAGCTGTAACTGTGTTGTTCAGATGACGTGTGCGACACATGAAAATACTTATTACATAGTAAGAAAATCGTACTACACAGACGGAAAAAAAATCCCAACACCAAGAAAAAATTATTGTAGAGTAATGAAATTTGGACAATGCATTTGTCAAGTTAACATGTTTAATTGATTAAATTTTCAAGATCACAGGTTAATTTAAGCTCAAGAAAATGCATTTCAAATGTGAAATACTGTTAAATTAATAGCCGGTGTAACCTCCAGAATTTTGAATGCAAGCCTGCAAACGTGAATGCATTGTGTCATACAGGTTTCGAATGTCACTTTGTGGTATGGAGTTCCATGCTTGTTGTACTTGTGCTGTCAATACTGGGACGGTCAGTGCTGGCTGTGGATGATGCTGGAGTTGTCGTCCAATGATATCCCATACGTGTTCAATTGGAGACAGATCTGGTGATCTCGCAGGCCAAGGTAACATGTCGACACTCTGTAGAGCACGTTGCGAGACAACAGCGGTATGAGGGCGAGCGTTATCCTGTTGAAAAACTCCCCCTTGAATGCTGTTCATGAATGGCAGCACTACAGGTTGAATTACCAGACTGACGTACAAATTTGCAGTCAGTGTGTTTGGTATAACCACAAGAGTGCTCCTGCTGTCATAGGAAATTGCTCCCCAGACCATGACTCCAGGTGTAGGTCCAGTGTATCTAGGCCGCAGACAGTTTGGTTGCAGGCGTTCCCCTGGCCTCCTTCTGACCAACACTCGGCCATCACTGGCACCAAGGCAGAACCTGCTTTCATCAGAAAACACAACAGATCTCCACTCCGTCCTCCAATGAGCTCTGGCTTGACACCACTGGAGTCGCAAACGGCGATGGCTTGTAGTCAGTGGAATGCACGCTACAGGGCGCCTGGCTCGGAGCTGTCCTTGAAGTAACCGATTTCTAACAGTTCGTTGTGTCACTGTGGTACCAACTGCAGCTCGAATTTCTGCCGCAGACGCAGTACGAAGCGCCACAGCTGTACGCCGAATACGGCGGTCTTCCCTCTCAGTAGTGCCACGTGGCCTCCCGGAACCCGGTCTTCTTGAGGCAGTACCATCCCTTGACCACTGCACCCAACAATCATGCACAGTGGATACATTCCGGCCAAGTCTTTCTGCAATATCGCGAAAAGAAAATCCACCTTCTCGTAGCCCTATTACACGACCTCGTTCAAACTCGGTGAGCTGTTGATAATGGCTTCTTCGTCTTCTTAAAGGCATTCTTGGCTAACATCAACTCACTATGTCAAATCTCAGCGGTAAATAACGTTCACAAACTTTACAGCGCGTATTTAAAGCAAACCTGATTTGCAAGCTCTGAGTAGCGCTACTAGCGCCACACTTATGCGCGAAGTGCGAAATTTGAATCGATGTCATCTTTCAGATGTATAAACACGCCTACCAAATTTCGTTTATCTAACACAAGTCTTTCTTGGTGTTGGGATTTTTTTTTCCGTCTGTGTAAATACGCAACATAACTCAATTTGTAGAAATGTGTACTCAAAACAAACGTAAGCTGTAATGAATACATAAAAGTGGATCTATTTATTTACGAATGATGAAGATAAACAAAAAATAAAAGTTTTTTCACACCAGTTAAATGCCAAATGCAAGGTTACAGGCAAATAGTGCAGTATCTCCGATAGAGACCGAATGGGGCAGCGAGTCACGCAAACTGACATAGGTTTTCCCCGCATTTTTGCGAGTTGCGGATCCGTTTAATTTTGTGTGGGATCCGCCAGCGGCATTGCTTGATTCCACTTTGCTGGATTGCAACCACTAATTGCAATATAAACTTGTCCCAAAATCTTCACTGGTTCTTACATCTTCCATTTTTTTTTTATCCGTGATTCAGATCTATATTACTACGTTTGAATAGCTGATACAGTTACATGCAGCTGAAATATGTCTTCAGTAAAAGCAAAGGAAATTAAAAATAAATCTTAACAACTTACGCCATGCCACGTAATATTAGTTTTAATTGTAGTCTAGGCTCCATAGATCGCGATCGGTGTGAAACTACTTTCGTTCAAATGACGTAATGATTTAAATAACAGGACACTCATGAGAAGAATTTAAATATTTAAAAAATAAATAAATTTCTCATGCCCTATGCTGTAACGTTTAGAGCTGGTTGTAATAGCGATATAATCAAAAACCACCATCAACACTGCTAATCTAAAATTAAAGCTTTTATCTTACATATCTATGGCCAAATATTTTAACGAATACTTTTACATAGAACGAATGTTAAATAAATATAAGGAACTAACAATTATAATGGCGATTTAAACGGAATACGTACTTTTCTTTCAGTGCTCTGACAGTTAATTTAGTCGCGGATGCGTAGCTAAATAGAACTGTTATTAAATAACATGCATATCCTAGAACAGCATCTCGAGTCGTAGTAAGTTAGGCAGCGAAGGCGAAAAGCGTGACGTCACACCGTGACGTCACCGCGTGACAGAACATCGTGACGAAGATTGGAGTTTTGTAGGTATAGATCATTAGTACTTCGCAATTCACTAAAAGTGGGTGGCGAAGGGTGCATTGCACCTATCCTAATATGTAATCGTTTGTGCATAGGAAGGTATAGGTGGGATACGGCAGAAGACTCCCACGGGCTATTTTGAGGATTCATCCCGCCACTCGCCTGAAACGATCTGGGTAAAACACGAAAAATCCAGATGAGGATGGCCGGAGCGGTTTCTCTAGACCGATTCTAGGTCTACTCGCTCGGAACATCCTTCCTATTCCTTTCCCTAATGGCTCGTGGAAAAAATGAGTTCAGAAAAGAATCGGGCCTGGCCGCGTTTTCTCTAATCTTATTTGCTCAGTCATTCCAAGCTATGGATGTTGCTGTCATCCCGAAGTAGGTATTTCGTGAATTTTCTAATTAGGTTCTGCCGAGAGTAATACCTTCGCAACTTAACTCCTTCAACATCGCAACATCGCAACATCGCACTTATGGTTTCCTTCCAGCTATCACCTGTCACGAATCGGGCGACTCTTCTTTGGACCTTCTCCAATGGTTTCATTGACTCCTTTTTATAGGGACCCACACAGAACAACAATATTACAAGTGAGGTCGCACCAGTGCTTTGAATGCAATCGATTTAACTTCCGGTGTAAATTGAGACCTAGGAAAAGGAGTATATAGTTTGGATTCGCAAATACTTTCTCGATACGTTCATTCCACAACAAATTATTATAAACCGTTTTAAGGACAGTGCCATTAATTGTATATTCATAGCTTAGTGGTGTCATCTTTTTACTTGGCACTTTTTAGCGTTTAGCTCCAGCTGCCACCTGGCCAGTGTTTTCGTAATCTCGGCATTTAACAAGGTGAAGTGGTCCTGGGGTTTTATTTCAACAGAATTAACAGTGCCGTTTGGAAATAGTCTTATTTACACCCATATTACGTAGCATAAATCATTGATGTAAATAAGAAACAGCAGGGCCTTATCATACTTCCCTTGGAAACTCCAGACCTTACTTCGGTCAGTGATGATCGCTCACCGTCGAGAACTACACACTGTTTGACAGATATTTCTGATTACAAAAACTAACGAAACAGAAGGATGATCAGTTTGAGTAAACGGCCAACGCTCTTTGCGTCCACTGATGGTTGCAATGGTCCTCTGAACATCCGGGCCCGCATTCCTACAGTTACGCCGGATTAGGCTGTCAGCCCTCACTCACCACGTCAGCTTTCTGAGTGACGTCATAGGTTCAACTTTGCATTTACTATTTATGTAAGTTCGGAATGACGGTGAAATGATAATAGCGTAACATCTGTCGAATTTATTTAATCTTTACTAGACCCAATAATCATTACGTTTCTTCAGTGACTGTGAAGGCTACAGTTGTGAACCAGGCCCCAACGTGATCACCCACCCTGCAACTGCCAGCTTGGCTCTACATTCATTCGGAGCAGCAGCAGTCGCTCAGAAGGCGCTCGAGTTAGCGCGCATGCCTCACAAAGGGAGGGCACGACCTCGGGATTTTATTTTGGGATGAGACTTTGCGTAATAATTGTACTCCTTTAGGATGTTTACCTCCTGCAATCATAAGACGCAACGCTCAATAGATTCGGAGAAAACGGCCTTAGAAAATTCAAGCGCAGCTTATATACTAGTGAAATTCTGCTCAGGCCAGCAGCGGATCAGCCCAGTCAGTAACGAGCCTGCGTCGTGCGTGGGCACTCTGGGTTCCAATCTCGATTTGGTCTAATTTTTTCTTTCATTTTTATTTTTACAATTAAATAAGTTTTTATTCATTTTTATTGATTATTTAATTTAAATTTCAAATTTTAAATCATGATGTAAGTATATTAACTACCCTATAACTTACTTAAAATACTTTAAAACTATAATAATTACAATATTCTTCAAACATAATTAAATTTTAAGTTATTTTATTAACGATGTTAAAAGTTTTATTTCGTATATTACCATTCTTCTAGTAAAAAATCCGCTTTCATTAATTGTGCTCGATGCCAAAAAATTATTGTTTTAAATGTTTTTATGATGATTATCATCCCAGCTGACGTTTGTAATAAAAATGTATGTAAAATAATAAAAAAACACGATGAAACTTTTTTACTTCTGAATAAATATTATTACTATAACCATTCTTAACAGTGTATTTTAAACAATAAAATATTGTAACTATTATTGTTTTATAGTATTTTAAGTTAAAGCGTAGTTGATATAAAATTTAAAAAAAATAAAAATTAAAAATTAAAATTAAAATTAAAAATAAAAATTAAAAAAAAATTAAAAATAAAAATAAAAAATAAAAATAAAAAAAATAGACCAAACTGAGATTCGAACCCAGAGCGCCCAGGCATGACGCAGGCTCGTTACCGACTGGGCTGTTGCGCTGCTAGCCTGACCTGGATTTCACTACTACGAATCTACTGAGCGTTGCGTCTTATGATTGCAGGAGGTAAACATCAAAAGGGGTACAATTATTACGCAAAGTCTCATCCAAAAACAAAATCCCAAGGTCGTGCCCTCCCCTTGTCAGTGGACCTCCAGCTCCAGGCACTCGTCTGGAGTGGTCCCTCGCTTCTTACCATTCATTACAACGTATCGGACACCAACAGATTTATTAGTACTAAAATTGTCAGCCAAGTTGTTGCATGTATAAACCACTAGTCTTTTTGAGAGTTAACACAGTTTCATTTGGCCACACATCCCGCCTCTTTCGTAACCACCTTTCTACCCTGATACTAATACTTAACTAAGATCTTACATGTAAACCTAACCATTCTAGCGCATTTCACGTGATCAAAGCAAAGTGTTTGTACTGCCGAAAGTCAGATAAGAGCAGTCACTGCACCCCACAACACAAAACACTTCCACAGGTAACTGTGTTTCTCCTGTGAGCATTTTGTTGTTAAATTTGGTGATAAGTAAAACGGTCTAAGTTAATTCAGTTGCGTTTCAAATATATTTCACGGTATTCTAACGCCATATACAAGTTCTTCTTCATCTTTTTTTTATGCTGTCGTCGTCTTTCAACTCGTTTGATGCAATTCTCCATCCCTTCCTATCTTGCACTAAGCTCTTCATCTTATCATACACTCACAATCTACGTCCTCAATTATCTGCTTCATATATTCTAATCTCTGTCTTCCTCTGCAGTTCTTACCTTCGACTGTTCCCTCCACTAACAAATTAACCAACCCAGCATGTCTCAAAATATGGCCTACCAGCCTGTCTCTTCTTTCTGTAAGCTTCTTCCTCAAACTTCTTTCCTCACCCATTATTTCCAAAACACATTCATTTTGTTCTTTATTTATCCACTTAATTTTCGGCATCCTTCTGTAACACCACATTTCGAATGCTTCAATTTTCCTTCTTTCCGGTATTCCTAAAACCCATGCTTCGCTACCATAAAGTGCTGTGCTCCACACATAGAGTTTTAAAATCTTCTTTCTGTGTTCTAGATCAATATTTAAAACTGAAAGATTCCTCTTTTTCACTAAGCCCATCTTCACTACTCCTATTCTGCTTTTAACATCATCCCTGCTTTTGCACTCAGAAGTAATTTTACTTTCTAGGCAGCAGAATCAACTTACTTCTTCTATCGCATCCGATCCTATTTTTATATTTAATCCGCTATCATTGCTATCATTTCTGTATACTCCCAAAACGAAGAGTTAATCGAATATGTGAAGGGGGACGAAAATCTAATAATGGTGCAGTAGTGGAGACCGAAAATAGGGAAACACCTCTCAAAGTTTTGGTCTAGGAGAAACAAATGAGCGAGGAAGCTGTTTGGTAGAAGTTTCTAAAAAAATATAAGCTCGTCGTGTTTGAGAATAATGCAAGAAGTATGTACACACGGCGATACAGCTACATTATAACAAAGCTTCAGGAGTCAAGTTCTAGACTGTAAAGCGTACCCAGGATCAGACTTAAACTCTGGCCACAATCTGATAGTTATGATGTGCACGCTGAAATTCAAGAGAATAAAGAAGAATTACAAACAGAACAGACTGGAAGTGAACAAACTGAAACAATCTGACATGAGAGAAAAATCTGCAGAGACCGCAGACGTGGGTCTCAGAAATTTCTCTGAATAGAATTCAACTGAGGACGAAAGGAATGCGTTAAGGGGGAAATAATCAATGATGGTAAAGAAACATTAGGCTTTAGGGAACAACCCGCCAGAAAACCTTGGATTACAGAAGAAATTTTGGAGCTAATGGCTCAGAGGAGAAGGCATAAAAATGCTTGCGATTAAGCAGGAAGAGAGCATCTGAGAAATAAGAGGAGCAGGGAATATAAAAAAGCAAAAGAAAAATGGCTGTAAGATAACCGTGAAGAAGTAGAAAAAGGAAATGGTCATAGGTAAAGTAGAAGTTGCATTTATGAAGGTGAAACAGAATTTTGGAGAAATGAAGAAAAGAAATATAAAAGTTAAAGCTGCCGATGGAAAAACCTCTTTTAAGATTAGACAATAGAGCTAAACGATGGAAGGAATACATTGAGAAACTGTATGATAGAGATTCTTGCAGAACTTCTGAAATCCCATGAAGAAGAAGGAAGTCAAAGATTATTCATACTGATATCAAAAAAGTTAACAGGAGATTTGATCAAAAATATCATCTTCACAGTTCCGAAAAAAAGCACAAGATGACAAATGTGAGAATTATCACGCCATAAGTCTAACATCGCATGCCTCAAAATTACTGACCAGAGTGATATGCATAATAATGGAAAGGGTAGTAGAAGAGATAGTAGGCGAATATCAGTTTGGGTTAGGAACAACCGCGTTATAAGAAAAGCTTTTTTAGCTTTAAGATTAGCTGGATGATCGCACGAAAATATGTCGAATCCGATGAATAGTTAGGTTGGTGCATTTTAATAGGACGAAGGAAGAGTCAGCTCATTTGTGTAAATTGTTTGCTTGGTGTGATAGGTACATAACAAAAGACGACGCCAGTGAAGCAGTTTATTAACAGCTCTGCGATATACACTACTGTTATCTGGCGGCGTGGTTAGTAACTCTCTTATGTTGCCTGAGCGGATACTTTAATCTGTTAAATGATATATCAGTTATCGATTACGGTTATGTATTCACAGAGAGAAATGGCTCGTAACAACAACAACAAAAACAAAGCCATTTAGAAATAATGTATATGACACTAGAAGGGCGAATTAAGAAAAAGGGAAAGCTTTTGATAAGGTTAGGTAGGACAAGATTTTCAAAATTGTAAAGAAGTCAGTTCTAAAATATTGAGATAGAAGAATACTTTAAAACTATACGAGAGACCCAGGTGGCTATTATAAAAGTAGAGAACCATGAGAGACATGCATCAGTTATTTTTTTTTTTTTTTTTTTTTTTGTAACTGCTTTACGTCTCTTTTTAACATCGAGGTCTTTAGAGACGGGAAAGGATGGGGGGCAAGGATGGGGGCAAGGAATTGGAAGGAATTCGGCCATGGCCTTTTTGAAGGAAGCATCCCGGCATTTGCCTGGAGTGATTTGGGGAAACCATGGAAAACCCAAATCTGGATGCCCGGACGGGGATTCGAACCGCCGTCCTCCCGAATGCGAGGCGAGAACGCTAACCGTCACACCTCCCCGCTCGGTATGCATCAGTTAAAAATGGTGTGAGACAAGGTTGTAGTCTATCACCATTAATATTCAACTTGTATGTAGAAGAAATAATAAAGGAAATAAAAGAAAAATTTGAATGTGGCGTAAGTGTTCAAGGAGAAAAAATCAATATTCTACGATTTGCTGATGACATTGTTCTGTTGGCAGAACAGTCTGTGGATATTGAGAATTTACTGAATGGAATGAACAAAATACTGAAGGAATATTTTTTACTAAATATGAACTAAAGCCAGACAATAGTGCTGAGTTGTACCAGGTTGTTCATTGTAATCATTAACTATTTGGAGTGGAGCGCGCGTGCAGATGACAATGTCCCCTCACACTTAGCGGATAAACTTCTTTCTTTGTTTGACGCCCCTCGTATTTTACTTTTCGTCTCCCCTAGGCTATAAACCAAATGCTAGTGCGTGATGTTGATAGTCCACGTCTCAGGTATTAAACAAATACTCATCCAGACCTCATCGCCAATGCATGACTTATACACTGCCAGCTCTTTTGTTTTAGGCTTTTCTATGACTACTAACACAACTCGTTTGCTTACTGACTGCGGTTTATAGCAATCTTTACAAACAAATCTACCTGCTGTTATATATCTATTATCTTGCCTAAACTGTTAAGCAAGAGGCCTGTTACAAAGAAATCATGTAGAAAATAACTTTTATGATCATTTTTGTAATTATAACACACTTTTTAGCGTAGAACATAAACCGTTTAGTAGGAGGACTATTACATAAATTTATATAGTAAATAACTTTTATAACGATTTTCTTAAGAATAAAATACTTTTTAGCTCGTATTATAACCATTTTCGAAAAAAAACCAGATAAAGCTAAAAGTGAAAATTTTATGTTAACCCCATTTGTTGCCTCCATGTTCACTGATACAGATCAAAATTAGGTTTAATTTGGGGTATAACATGTATAGGCTAAAAATTTTCTTTAAAGATGAAGTTATGCCGGGATGCTTCCTTCAAAAGGCCATGGCCGAATTCCTTCCCATTCCTTGCCCCCATCCTTGCCCCCCATCCTTTCCCGTCTCTAAAGACCTCGATGTTGAGAGACGTAAATACAATTAAAAAAAAAAAATAAAAAAAAAAAAAAAATAAAGATGAAGTTCAATTTCAAGACGTATTTTGCCATGCACTTGGAGGAAAGAAAGGAGAAAGCATATCATTTGAAATTATCAGTTAGCGGAAAATGTTATCACAAATTTTAACAGCACAGTTTTTTTCAGCAGAGCTAGAAGTATTCTGAACAAAGTTTGTGTAAAATAAATAATTTCTAAATATGTTTGTAGTAGAGTAAAGAATTTGAATTTTATAAATAAAAGAGATAGGAAGATAAAAGTAGGCTTAAATGAGAAAGAAAAATTCATTTAATAATAACAATATAACAGTGTGATGGTAATTCGGGATTTAAAGGAAGATAAACGAAATCATAGTATCGAAACTTGATGACCTCTCCATGTGCGAGTTTTGAAAAATTAATTACTGCTAAACGAGGATAATTACGAGAAAATTTGTAATAACTTAAAAGATTGGGAGTAAATCAGACTATACGATAGAAAAGTTTCGGAAAAAATCCGAATAAAAATATGAAACCAAGAAGAGAGGGGATTTTTGAAAGTCACAAGAGAAGAGTACTTGCCTTTGGGAATACCCCTTTATTCTAGAACATGCCAGGTCAGGTTAGCCAAGACGATAAAGAGCGAACTAGCGTTCCCTTGAGGAAGCAGTCAAGGCGAGAAGACGTGCCTTTCAAGAACTCCGTGAGGGGCGGCGAACCATGAGGCTAGGGACTTTGAAGATTTTTGGTAGTGGTGAAACGAGGAAGTTATAAAAGTTCTAGATATTATAAACTTTCTATTTAACAATGAGTAGAGTAGACGGCACATTTGTCTTTAACTTTTGGTGGTTAGCATTAGAAAATTGTAGGCTCAATATTTCTGGCCTCAACAGATTTGTCACAAGCTGGGAGAGTGGGAATATTAACATTTTGTGTATGTGAAGATTATGAAAATGTGAGTGCAGCGTTGTAAAAAAAATCTAAAACAATGATGGATGAGTAATGACGAAATACGCGCAGTGACAGTTATCTTTGGCAGAGATGCTACAGGAAGGAGAGTTTCGCGTCTGAGAGGACGCGGGGGTTCGAATCACTGCAGGGGGGATGCCGGGAAGGTTGCTTCCCGTTCCTCTCCCTCCTCTATTGACATCCACATCGACGAGACGGGATGCTATACGCAAAACAGAGAACCTCAGGGGGAAGTAAATGGAACTTTCACCTGCAAGGTAAAGTGTTGTCGACCTTGTGAATCGTGAGGCTGGATTCAGAGTGCAGTCTCTCAGGTCCGCTTCCATAAAGGCCTGGTCTACACGTAACGTCTTGATCAGGTAAAACGTATCAGACACAACATTGTGTGTGGACAGCAAAACGGAACTGAACGAAGACTGAGGACTTCCAGGAAACGGATCGGCGGGAGCATTGTTTACGGTCTTGACTGGCGCTTTCCATTCATTCAGTCTTTAAGCATCTCTCAGTCTGTGCGGAGCTACAATAACTATTATATGGTTTTATTTTAGAAAAGATATTTCGCGATGGACTTTTCGAATCTACGACAGTAGTCACATAATTTGTTTACGGAATTAATTGATTTGTATCCTAGTTAACCTCGTATACGGCCCACTGCAGTGAGCGAGACAAGAAAATCAAGCAACTGCTTTGGTTGATAAATGCAAGGAAGCAAAAATTAAGAGGTCACCACTTTATTGTGCAGGTGTCGATGATATTTACAAACCGTCTCTGTGAAATTTCAACCTTCTTTTTATCTTAAATTATAAAGACACCGCAACAGAAGCAATTAGCAATATAGAGCAATATAGCAATTTGAAATAAGGGTCCGTAATTATTCGTAAACTAGCCCGTACCCGCGACTTCATACGCGTGGATTAAGAATTTTTTTGCCAGAATTAAATATAGAAAGTTGTAGGTAACGAAGGATTGGTCCCAAACAATATCGAGTCGGAATAATATGACACGAAAGCTAACACTATATCATTGTACCGTCGAACCTGTCTGTTGAAGAGAATCAGTTTACAATATATTTCTGTCACCATTCGATAAGGTCTCAAAATTTGTGACTACAACTGTTAATCATACTGGAAAAAATATCCTGTGCCCTTCATACAGATTTCCTTATAAAATTGCATCACAACGATATAGCGATTTAGTCGTCAAAACGTAAAAAAACGACAGAGACTTACTTCCGTATTTATAATAATATTTCTGTGGTTCATACTCACACACTGACTGCGAACAACACCTGAAGGATCATTATAACGTAAAAAAGTGTACACCTACAACATTGCAAGACTACCTATGATTTGCTTCGCATTGCACCCCTAACTTTATAATATCTACAGTTTAACATTCAATCCGAATAACCTACGGCCCAGGCCTGACTCTTACGATTAAAAACAATTTTTAAAAATCTTAGTATCCACGGAGATTTGAACCGGACACCACGACGTTCATAAGCAAGCGCTTTAACCACTAAGCTGCCAGTCCACTACACGGAAACACGGTACGGAGACGACCATATCTAACGTGTCTGTCTATCGCCATATTTCGAAGTTATGAGACGACATGTGTTATTTATACAGATAATTTATCAACCAAATGTAGACAGTATTTTTTTCCTTGTTTCAAAGGATAAGTGTGCAAAGTTTCATCGAGATCAAATGAAAACTGTGGATTTGTATGAACAACAAACAAACAACCAAACATACATTCATCTTTATATATAAAGATAATTTTACCAGTCTTCAGATACGTGACGTAATTCAAGAACCAAATTCAGTGAAAAAACCTTTTCCTTTTTAGCAACGATCTTCTAGACCATTTTTACTTTTTAATCTCATCAGACAAGGGAAATAACCACTAAAAGTTCATTCGTGCTTTTAATAAAACTGAACCAAAGACGGAAGTTAAAAGCGTAACAGTGTGGACGCGAGTTTTTGGTCATTTTTATCTGACGTCTTGCCTGACCATCACGACGTTACTTGTGGACCGGCCTTGAGGCTGGGCTGCTGGGCGCCTGCTTGCGAGGCAACACGAGGCAGCCCCTAACGCTCTCTTCACATGTCCTGCGATTAAGTCACTACTCAAAAGCCCACGGCCAGTTAAAATTAAATTTCAGCTACAAAAACGTTTCATTCAATTTGAAAACATAATTAAAATACAAGTACGATAATTTGTTCCATTAATTCATGCTTTCCCACGTTTATTTATTGAAAATCATATTAATGTGTAAAGTCGGTCAGCTAGAAGAATGAACTCACTGTGATTAACATAAATTATAAACCATTAATTGAGCCATGAATTCTAAAACATTTCAGTACGTGTAGCATTTTTATGTCTGCTGTGTGTAGTCGCCTGATATTGTGTATTGGCACCTGCAGGCGAGTCATTCACTCTGCTCCGCTTGTGGCGCGCTCACAAGTCACGTGAGACGCAGCTGTGCTCTCGCTTCCTGTGTACCGAGCACCACACGAAACGAGGAGAAATCGGTTTGGAATTGGATTGTGTGACGCAGATCATAAGCACATCTAGATAACTGAACTATCGTTGCTGCCGCTATTCGTTTTAACTGTCCCGGCATTATTTCGATTTATTCTTTTCTGACGTAACTAAGATTTTCAAGTAGCTGGCACATCCGTAGTTCTCATCACGTACTCTAAAGTCCAGTTTTTTAAATACAATTATAGACTACAATCTTCAAATACTTTGTATGGTTGATTAAAGATCACACGAATCTTAAAGGAATTGACCGAATTACAGAATGAAATTAACATAGGGATAATGTTGTCACGATATGTCTTCTATACGAGTATTAAATGTAATGGTGCTGTGAGTATACATTACAGATCACATATATCATTTATATAAGGTTTTTTTTTCTCACAAGCGATTATTTCCTTTCATACTTAATGGAAATTTGTGAATCATGTATGATTTTAAAACTTAAGGTTTCCACTTTGGTCACATCATATTTTAAGAATGGTATTTTTAGGAATTCGTCCCTTGAATGACAAAAGTTTTAATATTTCTACAACGCGTTTTCGGTCACGAGCCATTTATCTCCCTTTATACCTAACCGAAGTCGATAAATTAAGTATCATTTTAAAGATTGAATTATAAAGATTAACATTATATTTTAAGAAAGGAAGAAAGATGAAGATCTCCAATTAGGAAATATCATAAATTAAGAAAGAAATTTTTTGGAATTTGACGCTTAAATATCAAAAGTAGAAACCGTGAATGTCGCGCGTATGATACAGCTCAGTACCAAGCCGCTATATAGCAGAAGCACGTGCCACAGAGCTGTTAATAAAGTGTTTTTTATACAACAAGTAGCTTTGTGGATATTTTTTCTGTTACGGAATAATTACTGTTTTCCTGTTCCATTCCTAAGTAGAAACTTTCTCAGGGGATATAATCGCAGCAATACATATCACAGAGATGTGAGTATGCTGTGAGTATTTTGTTCAGGTTGGTTGTACTGTGTTCATGTCAGTGACAGTTTGTCATGCATACTACAGTATGTTTTACATTTTCGTAACTGTTTTGTAATATCTTGTAAGTATTTTGAGGCGTACCTATTACACTAAACAATTAAATATTTGCTGCAAAAGTTTGGTTCTACTTTTCATTCAGTTACAAGCTCCCAACCTCAACCTTCATCGTATTAAACTCGCGAAACTTTCGGGTCGTCCGGTATATTTGTAGTTATTGGGGGTCGTCTGTCTTAAGGTCCTGAAACTATATGATTTTTTTTTTTTTAATAGAATTTTTGGTTTTGTATGTTAATTTGTTCTGCAGATAGTGTAGGAGTTCTTACAGTTATAAACTTTAGTTACGATGTCAAATGTAAGGTATATCTTAATTGGCTACGTCAACTGGCTGCGGAGCTGAATATTAAAGTATCTTACGTACATTCAACTTTTTTAAAGTATTATCTGGCATAATTATTATTATTTAAGGAAACATCGGGTTTTTACTCTTGAAAGGTTAATGTCGTACTGGTGCGCTGCAAGTTGTTTACTTCGCTCTGTAGTTTAGTTGTGTCACAATTTTAGGAAGAAAACATTAGTCTGAGGTATGTATTCGAAAGTGCATTTCTAGCAAAAGCTAATGGATTGAATTGTCTATGGTCATGACTTATTAGCGATATGTGTCTTTTGTTCTTATTGTCTTTGTAACTGCAGAAGTATTTTCGTGGACCTATTTAAATACTGGATCGTTGGCAACTCTTCGTTTAGCGTGGTTTAATACAGCATCACTAACGTAGAACGTTGGCCACAATGCAATATTTTGCACAGTGCAACATTCCCTAAACTAAGAGGTTAGCATTATTTGCGTATTGTTGGCGTTATTTCAAGATTACCTGTGCGAATGTTTCCCGAATATAGTGATCAGTAAGGTTCGTGATGAGAGAAGAACCGCCTCATGTGTAACAATTGTTTATTTGTTTAGTGTAACAGGTTACATAACAAAATACTTACAACATATTAATAAACAATTTGGAAAAGTTTTGGGCGCGTAAAACATATGTATGACAAACTGTCACTGACAGATTACAACTTACATAAACAAAATACACAGAGAATATCCAAATTTCTGTGATATGTGTTGCTGTGGTATACCATGAGAACACTTCGCGAACGAAATGTTAACATAGGAATTGTATAGAAATATAAAGATGTTTCTGTAACAGAAAAAATATCCGATAAGATAGTTATTGTAGAAAAAACACATAGTGTATTGCAACCTGTGTGATGCGTGGAGTCGCTATCTATCAGTGCTTGTCGACGCCAGTGAATATGTGCTGCTGCTATCTAGCGGCTAGGCTGTGAACTGTCTCATACGCGCGGCTTTCACAGTTATTACTTTTGTCCTTCAAGGGTCAAATTCAGAAAAATTGAGTTCTTCATCTATTATGTTGCCGAAGTAGAAACCTTAATCTTTAAAATGGTACCTCAGTCATCGATTTCGGTAAAATATGAATGGAGATAAATAACTTGTAACCAAAAAAGAAATCACGTTATGTAAGAATCAAATTCCGAAAAAGTCGTTTCTTAGACTATAATGGGATTAATGCAGAGACATTAATCTCTCAAATAACACCTCCTTTCTTGAGTTCGGTTAGATATCAGGTAAATAAATAGCACGACACCAAAAATACGTTATTGAAGTAAGGATACTTCGCCCTTTAAGTTTCAAATTCCGAAAAATTCCTTTCTTAAAATATGAGGTGTCCACAGCAGAGACATTAATCTTTAGAACGATAGCAAATTTATCTATTTCGGTTAGATATTAATGGAGATACATCGCTTGTGACACAAAAAAACCGCTGTAGAACCATTTATACTTTTTCACTTCAGGAGTTGAATTCCAAAAACTTTATTTCTTAATGTAAGACGTCACAAAAGCGGATACATTACTCTTCATAATTCTACTTCGTTTTTTGATTTTGGTTAGGTATACAGGGAGATAAATGGCGTTTTGGAAATATTGACATTTTTGCCCTTCAAAGGTCGAATTTGGGAAAAATTAGTTTTTTAAAATAAAAAGCGGATACGTTAAAGTTTAAAATTATACCTCATTTACCGTTTTAGGCTCTGAATGAAGGGAGATGATGGTTTCCGACAAAAAACTCACACTTTATAGAAATAATATATGTGATGCTGCCACTCATGTTGTTAAGCTGCGTGTGCGTAATATTTTGCGTTATACACGTTAGCTACACAGAGGAGTATGAATATAATTTTGTAATACAAAGGAAACTATTGTTGACAGGCTTAATTTAAATAATGGATAACTTAATTCATGTACCGACGACGTAATTATTTTATAATTCAGATATAACTAAACGCGTATCTGTTGTATACTGTGTTCCTCACTCAAACATTTTCGGCCGTTTTTTGTTCAGTATAAAATCATTGAAAACTTTGTTGTTGTTGATGGGCGTAAATAATTTTGAAGAAGTGCTGAACTGTTGGCGGACTCTCACCTTAGGGAGCGTGCACAAACTACGTGGCTCGGTCCAGGGGGGGGGGGGAGGGGTTGACTGGAAGACTACGCTGGGCTGGTGGGGGGAGGGGGGGTTCCGAGCCAGGCCACGTAGCTTTCCTTTCATTACATTTTTCACAGTTAAAATGAGGAACAGAACTCACAACAGCATGTGAATATATATTTCAGTTCATTATCTCCTTATGTAATTTACAATAGTCTGACAAGAGAAAACAGTATAAAATGTCTTCTGGAATCAAAACAGAAAAAAGCTACGTGCTACGTGGGGAGGGAGGGGGGTAGAGGCAAAAGCCAGGTAGGGCTACATGGAGGGAGGGGGGGGGGGTTCCCAGGTAGTGATGTTCCGATACCATCAAAGTATCGATACCTACTCAAATGAGTAGTACTCAAATTGTCTTACGATACTTACTCATATGAGTACTGCAAAAGTATCGATACTTACTCATATCGATACTTTTGTACTCAGTTACCTACCATATTGTCGAAATGTAAGAATATATGTGACATTTGGCTAAATTATTTATTTTATGTGCCTAGTCTAGTAAAATCTAATAAAACACAGTAAATATTTTTATTTATTTATTCAAATTATAGAAATTCACAAACTTTGAAGGTATTGTAGTTAAATATTTATTTATTCTAATTTTAGCACTTTTAAACATAAAAGTCTGCATTTGAGATTTTTCCCAAAAAAAGCAATTGTTCCAAGTATTTTGGAGACAGCCTGTTTCTTTTGTTTGACATTGTTTGACCCGCCTTAGAAAATAAACATTCACTCGGTACTGATGTAGCTACAACAATAAGATATTGTTGTGCGTATTTGTACAAACAAGGAAATATAAGTTTCATTTCTTCCCATTCTGTAAATGGGTTACTTTATAGAGATGTCATACTGTTTAACAAATTGCAAGAAACTTCGTCAGTATGATACGTTTTCTTTTTGTGGCCGTGGGCTAGCTCCTTGTGATGTTTACAGAAGTCATATTCCTTGGAAACGTTAGCTGAAGCAGCTTCCTCTTCCGATTCACAAGGGCTACTTAATTGTTCATGAACAATACTTTTTAGTTTTTGTATGGCTTGCCCGCATGCTACTGGATCCTGAAAATGCAGATTTTTAAATCTTGGATCCAAAAGAGTAGCGATGGCTGCATGATCATTGAATTCTATCAAACCATAATCTTCTCTTCAGCTCTTTCAATAAAACATCCTTGCATTCTTTCACAACTGGTGCGTTTGGTGTGATACTGTTAACTTCTGTTGACAAACAACTAAAGCATTGGTATTATTTTGAAAATTGTAACATACTTTTGTCCCGACGCCTCTCGTGTAAAAATACAGTAAGTTGGCTTTTTCTATCTCTACAGCAGTTGGCATGTCGGGCGCTGAAACACTTTCAATTACGATTTCAGATATCACTCTTCTTAAAAGTAAAAAGCGCTTCAGCATGAAAAAGGCTGAATTCCATAATGTTTTCACATCAGCAACAAGTTTCAAAACTGAGCCTTCAGGAGTATTGTTTCGCATTTGAATTTTCCTTAATTTATCAGACTGCAAACACTATTTTTTATCCAATGCACTATTTCTCGAACTTTTGATATAGCTGTCTTTACACAAGGTAATTTTAAAGCCTCTTCGACTACGAGGTTCACCGTGTGCGCAAAACACGGCAAATGTTTCTTTTCACCAATAGATATTCTAATGGCTGCAATCATAGCACTGGCATTATCTGTTACTACGGCACGAATTTTGCTTAGTGGAATATTCCAACTATCAAGAATATTCATGAGGGTTTCTGATATATATTCAGCAGTATGTCTTTCGTTTAGCGCACTAGTGGCTAGGTATAACATACACATTTCACAGTTTTCTTGGAAATGGGCTGTCACTCGCTCGTTCAATGTTTCGGTCCAAATATCCAGTGTAAGACAAATATTATCTATTTTTGACAATCTAGATTTAGTAACATCCACACAAGCCTCATATTTTTCCTGAGTTTTCTTTTTTAAATATTTTGCTCCAGGCACTTTGAAATTAGGTTGCAGTTCTTTCATGAGAGCTAAAAAGCCTTCTCCTTCAACTATGTTGAAAGGCCACATATCCTTACAAATAAAAAATACTAAAGCTTGCAGTATTTTTTTATATTTTGCACCTCCATCTGAAATAAAGACGCCAATTAAAAAAAGAGAGAGAAAAATCAAATAATTGTAATGATTAATAAGTACTAAAATAATGTATTTGCCTTTATTAGACGAAACTCGTGAAAAGCCTCTTGTAGTTTGGAGTATAGCATTATTTACACTTTTGTCGACGACGCAATTAGATCGTTCTTCCGAATGTTTTGATGTTGATGGCTGTGAGAGATAGGACTCCTCACTAACCGTAGTCGTTGATTTATCAGACGCTTTTGTACTTTTTGAACTGAAATGTAAATAATAAGAGTAAACTATCTAATTCGATTTCGATAATGTTGTTTGAAGGGCGACACTTCCAGCAGTAAAATTATTTATATTATTTATTTTTAAGGAATATTAATTCTTCATCTCATTATTCAAAGTTTCTTGTAACGATAAAATTAAAGTGAATGTAATTTCTAGAAACTTTTCAAATGGAAAATAACGACACTTAACATATAAATAAATTCGTACAGATAAAGGATATTAGTATCTGTCATTTGCTTATCAGTTTATGAATAACAAAAGATAATTATTAGATACACACCTTTTATTAGGATCCAGAGTACTCTGTTGTTTTCTTTCTATAACAGTTCCATGAGTATTGGCATGTTTAAACATATTGGACATGTTTCCACAGAACTTCACTGTTTTAAAACATTGCTTGCACTTTGCCAAGGTTTCATTCACTTTAGTGTAATATGTCCACACTTTAGATTTTGGTGGTGCCATAATAATAATAAAAAACAAGTACAAGTTAACACGAAGCACGCACTACACAGTTCAGTAACAAACACCACTATGGCGGGCGGCCGGGCGATTGTCTATTGCGAGCGACTAATGGGTGGGGGAGGGGGCGGGCTAGGGTTACCAGATGGCCGGGAAATCCGGGAATGTCCCAGATTTTTGTGTCTGGTCCCGTGTCCAGGAATTTAGCTTTACTGTCCCGGAATTCCCGTATACCAGTTTTTTTCTCAAACTTAAGATACCACGGTGGCCATGCTGCGCTCGCAGAGGGAGGTAGGGCAGCGCTCCACCTTACCAACAACCAGAGACAATATATAAAGACTGTTCGACTATGATGCAGTAATTTTGAACCAAAGTTGAGTTAATATTCCTATGTATATATATATATATATATATATATATATATATATATTATGTAGCATAGTTTTTACGTAAAATACATCGTTTTTAATTAATTTGAATATTTGTTGACTCCTTAAAAATAACACTAAAATACCTTTTTAACCCCAGAAATGTTCCGGAAATTATAATCCTGTATCTGGCAATCCTTGGGCGGGCATAGCGAACATTTCGTTGACGTTATTGAAACAAAACAGACTTTATCACAATGAAATAGAGACCTAAAACAAACTCTTTGATATTATATTTTCTGTGGAAGTTGTCTGTTCTGAGACTGATTTTATTATTATTATTATTTTCAATGGTACCAGCTTGACGTCAGCAGGAAATTAATTTGGCAGGCGCGGCTGAGTGGCGCAGCAGGGATGATGCGTTCTGAATTTAACACCGGGCGCGTTTCGATACTTTCGATTCGATATAGTGTTGCCCAAAATCGGTCTTGGTCTTGCAATTTTGCAAGACCAAGACCAAGACCAGGTGTATTGATGCAAGACCAAGACCGGCCAAGTCTGGTCTTGTTCTTGCATTTGGGCAACACTAGTGTTGCCCAAAATCGGTCTTGGTCTTGCATTTTTGCAAGACCAAGACCAAGACCAGGTGTATTGATGCAAGACCAAGACCGGCCAAGTCTGGTCTTGTTCTTGCATTTGGGCAACACTAATTCGATACAAGTACTTTTCTTCCGATACCAAGTAAGTATCGAATGAATTAATTCAAATACAAAAAAGTACTCGGTATCGAAACAAAGTATCGAGTACTTACTCGTATTTACTTGTATCGGGACATCACTATTCCCAGGAGGCTAAAATGGAGCTGCGTGGTTTGTGCACGCTCCCTTATGGGCGACGTGTGTGTTGTGTGCATGGCAGGGGCGGCCGCCAGCTCGCTGTCAGTTCCACGCTGTCCTTCCTGTACCTGGAAGTCGGCGAGTGACACTGAGACGGTGACAGCCGCTTAGCTGGTCCCAGACCCGAAGCTGAACGAATTTTCACTATTGCTGACTTCCAGATGGATAGGCGAGGTGATTGTGTGTAATTCCTTATCGCGAGATTGAGTATTCAAACACCTGGATTCAGAATCCCTGCTCATTGTCAATGCAATGAGGACTTATTGAGAGGCGGTAACCTGATGCTCGGGGCAAAACAACACTCTGCCTTACCTGTGTTCGTGACTGTCAGCCTCTGTTACCTTGAATATTTAAATAACTCGGTCGCCATACGATTTGCATTCCCTGAAACGTGAAAGGGAAATGAGTTCACAATACACTGTTTCAAAGTCACAAAAGTTGTATATTCTTTCAAAAGTTCTTGTTTACAATATCGGTACCAGAAACTTTGATAAACCAGTCGGACAACAGTTCCACAGAAGATTTCAGGTAAAGCACATTCAAACGAGAGGACAAACTCTGATCAACTTAGACGAAAGTCAGACTACGGCATTTTAAAATATAATACGACTCCTAACCACGTGCAGCCAGCGAAGTTAACTGTTTGAAATCTGCCGGAAAACTGGTCTACATTACGACGCGATGTCGACTCTTTGAAAACTACCAGCCTGGATCTATGCCTTCTACTTATTAAATAGGTTGACCTCGTGACGTCAGCAAAAACCTTCAAAATTTAATATCTTAAAAATTATTTAATAGTTTGACTCGTACTTAATACCTGGGCTCCCTGATATCTTATCCCGTCTATTTCCATTAATTTAGCCTTCGGAAGGGTTTCCACCAAATCAATTTTAATTGTCTTACGTCATCAATCCTTGGTGCGTTTCTACCAATCACGACAATCCATTTCCAAAATCTCATTTATCTCTCAGATGGATTAAACTTTCTACAGGAACCTATATATATTTTTAACCCTCTTAATTTGCTCTAACTTCTAATATAATTTTTTTGTTTTTACCTTTATTAATTTAAACTTTGATTTTTTCTTAATTAAAAATGGTACTTAAACTTTGCCTAATTACTTGATTCTATATTCAAATTACTCTAGAAGGTGCTGAATATAACTGATGACAAAAGATCAGCTGCAACTCTACGCATTCATTAATTATTTCAATTCACTGTCCGCCTGGCTTACAAACGTAAACAAATCAAATTATCTCTTAAACAAATTTTTTCCCGGGTATAATGAATACACTTTAAAATGATTCTTATCATGAATTTTCGTAGTAGAAACGACTGGAACAAAAACCGTTAAGGATGGAACACAACTTTAGCTGAAATTTCTGTCTTTCCCATGGATAGCCTTGAAATTGAATTATAAAGCATGTTATTACCGCGAACAGCGAGTAGAGATGCTTTTGGCGAGCTTATAGGTGCGTTACATTTTGTCATGGATGTTGGTGATGCTCCGTCGCAAGGGAACTCAGATTTGGCGGCGCCTTTTGGTTTCTTTTGGAGGAGTGGAACCAACTCGGGTATCACCGTCCCTGTTGTTTGATACCTCACCCACGCAAACAGCACTGTATCGTGCGTACATACAGTCACGCACGTATACCGTAACACTTACGACCGCTATTAACATCGCAGAAGCCACGGACAAACAGTTCCTCGGGGTTTTAGAATGGGGAAGACTTTCTGATTGTCCTGCTATATGTGAAACTGTGAAAGGCATTCGCCCATCATTTTATGAGTATAACACAGTTCCACTTTAGTCCAGTGTTAAAGTCTACGGACAGTGGAAATGATCGCCGGCATGGATGTCACACGAGACGTTGCCGACAGCTTCGCGACTACGAATCACACCTTCCAGGTCCACACTAGTCCTCGAGTTTCCCCTTCAGAATCAGAATCAGCTGTAACGACTGGCCCGTAGTTCCTTGTACGATGTGATTCAGGTATTATACTTCACGCTTTGGCTCTGTTCGGATTCTGGCTATTTTCTGTCATTGGTGTCCATTATACACAATTGGAAGAATTCTTTTGCGGATCCAGATTCCTAACTCCTTTAACTCACTTCACCACCCCACAGTAATACTGCCAAACAGATGTGGTATATTATACTTTCGGGTATTGAGATTTAGGTTGCCGTTACAAAACGGAGTTCTCGTTCTGCTAACGGCTATCTTAGCTTTTTCAGTATCAAGGTTTTCTGGATTCTTAATTCTCGAGTATTTAAATCAGTTCAACCCTCAAACGAGTTCTCGATTTAGGTGTAGCGAAAGATATCGGTGAGGCTGAAGTAAAAAGACCGTTGACCCTGCTGATGCTAAGGCCTTTTCTAAACCTAAGTTTATTTCGTTCAGGAAGGATTGCAAATTATTTAAGGGATTATCTTAAAACACAGTGTCGTCTGCATTTGCAAATAAGTTAAATACCATTGGTCTTCATACCAAGTAGTGATGATTTAGCATCAATATACGAGGTGTTTGAGAAAAGTAATGAGGTTGGTAACACTGGGAGTGATCTGGCAACGCTGTCTCTACCTGTCTGTGCTAGACTGTTTTGTTCATCCCTTCCACATGCTCAGTCCGAGTTTCAACTCCGTTCAGCCAACACATTATTTTTTACAGCGCCATCAGTGAAGTTGTGTTTTTTTGTGTGTTACGAAAATGGAGCATCGGAATTCAGAGCAACGTTGTGCAATCAAGTTTTGTGTTAAACTTGGGGAATCCGCGAGTTCGATCTTTGAAAAGTTAAAACAGGCCTATGGGAAACATTGCTTATCAATACCACAAGTTTTTAGCTTGCACAAAGCGTTTTCGGAACGCCGAGAACACGTTGAAGATCAACCTTGCTCAGGGAGACCTTCAATTTAAAAAAGACGAAAACGTTCAGCGTGTGAGGGCTCTTGTGAGATCAAACCTCCAGCAAAAAACGTCAATCAAGTTTTTTACCAAGGTGTCCTTGAAAGGCTCAGGAAAAGATTGATTCGTGTGAGACCAGACATTACAGACAAGTGGATGCTTCATCATGACAATGCCCCGTGTCACACGGCTTTTTCCATCACGGAATTTTTTACCTCAAAACGCATTACTATTGTTCTTCAACCTGATTTAATTCCTTGTGACTTTTTCCTTTTCCCGCAATTGAAACATGTCTTAAAAGAACGTCATTCTGGAACTCCGGAGAACACTCAAAAGACTGTGACCAACCAGTTAACAGCCCTACCAGCGCTGCTACCAAGAGTGCAAACAACGACTCCACCGGTGGGAACTACTTTGAGGGGGATAATATATATATTTTTTTATTTTTTTCCCCGTAACTTAAATAAAAGAAGAGAAGGAATATGTACCTGCTTTATACCACAGCGAAATAATTCTCCCGATTAGTATGACAGCTGGTGTTTGCAATATAGATTTTGGATGATTCTTTTATCTTCATCGATCATGTTTATTTCATGGCTGCAGAAAATGGTTGCACGAGTAAATAAATTTATGAAATATTGTAAGAATCAAATAAGAAAGTGCGAGAAAAAATTTTCTTTCTGGATTCCTAGTTGCTACCGAAAATTAGCTTCTTCCGACACCTCAAATCAATCTAGGCCTCTTTAACGATTTTTTAAAGGCCATTGATGCAACAGGAATACGGTTTAGGACCTATTAATGATATTTCATCATGTTTCACTGGCAGGAACAAACAGAGATGTTTCTGTTGGAGCTCAAATTAAGCTTTAGAAAGATCACTAGTTAAAAATAAATAGACAATGTTATTTCTATGTGCATTATGAATGTTGTGATATATATGGCAAATATAATTTTTTTAACTTAATAAACTAGAAATACAGTCCAAGTTCTTGAGTTATTCAATTGTTTGATTCACTATAAATCTTCCAAATCTACGAATATCTTGAAAAATTAAAATTCTAATAACTCAAAAACTGTGTGTGACAGGGGAAATCTAAAAACAGATTTGAAAACAGCACAATCGTTACAATAAAAAAATACACCTTTGTTTTTGTAGCATTAGGTGTTAAAAGGAAAAGTCGAGCATAAAAAGATCGCTAGTCTCTCCAAAACTGTTAGTTTTCCAACTACATTTCAATGAATAAAAATTACTTATTCTGTTTTGATTCGGATGGACCAGAAAGTTCTTTGTAGTCATAAATTATATATACTGTTTAGTGGATAAACTACGAAGAATAGGAGGGTGCGGTTTAAACAAGTTATTTTTAAAGGGTGAAGATAGGTTTGAGGTTATATATTCGTGATCTCGTGGTAAGACTTGTTAGTGGGCACGTGTGTCATATGGACCGACTGCCACGTTAACTGAGCTCTCACACTCCCACAACACTTCCTTGTTGCACTGTGCCAAGTTACAGATGTTTGAGTTCTTCGATGTCTAATAAATTCTTACTTCTGATTAATGGCTTATCCACTACCAGAAACCATACTCGTGGAACTAGAATGTTCACTGGAATTTTTAGGACTTTACACCCCGTGAGCGTCGAGGTGGGAAGCATCTAGGGACAAGAAGCGGGAAGTAAGTCGGCGATGGTTTTCTGGAGGAACCATCCCGGATTTCGCCTGGAGTGATTTCGGGACACCAAGAACAACCGAGAGGGTTAGCGGGACGTGAAGTCGCGTCGGGTCACAAATGTATTGAACAGTGCTCCTAATAGCAGCATATAAAGTACAGCAGCGGAATTTGTGTTAATTGTCATTTCGAGCAATTAATTAATACACGTTTTAGGAAATGTGAGAGCTGATGCTATTGTGAGCTAGGTCGCACTTTCGTATGAATAAGTTTTCTATTCACCAACGTCACTTGTAGAAACAGAAAAAGTGGCGCTGCACAGGCAAATTCCAGCCGTCTCACGACTTTCTGAGGCGCCTGTTATGAGTTCATTACGTTGCGGTAGCTGGTGGTAACAGGCCCTGCCATCTGGTGGCTAGAGACTGGAACTAGGGGCCTCGGCTGTCGCTAAAAACAATTCAGCCTAGTTTTTGTAAAAATCCACGATCGTTGCGTTAAAAGAGGAATGTCTCAGCTTTTGATAAATAATGTTAGCTGCGACAAGATGTTGAAAATTTTATAGTAATCAAGTCGAAAATACCGAGATAAAAAAATATTTTATAATATTTATAAGAATCAAGTAGCTATGATAAAAGTAGAGAACTGTGAGAAACACGCTTCATTTAAAAAGGACGTGAGTCACTAATATTCAACTGGTATGTAGAAGAAGCAATAAAGGACCTGAAGGATAGATTTGAATGTTGCATAATTGTTGAACGATAAAAAAATCAGTATGCAATGGTTTGCTGATGACATTGTCTTAGCAGAACAGGCTGAGGATATTAGGAAGTTACTGAATGTCATGAACAAATTACTGAAGGAAGATTTTTGACTAAATATAAACCAGAGCAAGGCAAAAGGGATGAAATTATACCAATAATAGTAGATTAAATATAAAAATAGGGTCAGATGCGATAGCAGAAGTTAGTGAATTTTGCTACTTAGGAAGTAAAATTACAACTGATGACCACAGCAGAAGCAAAAAGAGACTTCATGAAAAAAAGAGAGATCTTTTAGTTTCAGATATTGATCTAGGACTCAGAAAGAACTTCTTAAATCTCTATGTGCGGAGCACAGCACTTTATGATAGCGAAGCAAGGACTTTATTAATAGCAGAAAGAATAATGATAATAAAATAAACTTCACATTCGGGAGAAGCTGGTTTACTGTAGACTATAATACAACCTCCCCGTTCAATACATTCCAGACAGTATCTAATCGTTATAAAAATTGTTGGCATTTTTATACTTGACTTTTTACGCCTTGCCTTGGTTACTGCTTTATACTATTTCACCAGTGGCCTGAATCAAGACGTAACATTTTGTATTCCTTTCCCTTCCACATGCTCGTCTAGCATGTATCCTGGCGACATCATATGGTCCTGACTACACACGCTACATCAAATTCCTCTCCCTGTAACAAAGCTTCCGACGACGAATTCAAGAACCCATAACGCTACGAAAGTCATGCACCCCAGTGTTTGCAGATATTGTTGTGCGTTAGCACTAAGGAATACCGCTTTCTTGGGTGTCTTGTGTGCTTCTCTGATAACAAGGAATGTAAGCGCGTTGTTCTGGGAAATATATGTCGTCGATTTCGCTAAACTGTAGCGATTTATCAGGTGACTTGCAACCAGGACCGGTGTTAGGGAGATGGAGGGGGGGGGGGGAAGGGGGAGTACCCCGGGCCCCAGGACCAAGATGCGTAGCTAAACAGAACTCAAATATAAAAAAAAAACTTTGTTAAAAATATTATTTGATTTTTTTGCGGTAAAATTTTCTGAATTTATCCAAAATAACAAAGTTTAAAGTAAAAGAGAAATTGTCGGTGTGTGTGTAAAGGAGGGGGGGGGGGCAAGAACACTTACCCGGTGCACGAGAATCTTGGCGTAGACTCTGCTGAATTTTGATGATTAAACAAATCAATGAACACCTCTGGAAACTCCGTCCAGTGCGCATGCGGATGCGGGACAAAGTCATTTTTATAATAGAAATTCTGATCCCATAATTTGACATAAATGTTCTGCTGGTTGATTTCAAACCATTACTCTCCGCATGAATCGTTGTGGCCGCCTACTATCCTTCGACGTCATTGGTTGCGGGAGAGGGTTTCGGATAAACAGGAAGGCCTTCCCTGGAGTGCTTAAGGGGAACCATGTAAATCCGGAATGTGGCGGTCCGGACGGGGATTCGAACCCACGTTCTCATGAACGCTCGCCCGCCCGGCTTGGCGTGACAGCCCTGAATCCTGCATGCACGCCCAGACTAGCCACCCTTAAACAAATACCACAGTCGTCATTCTTTATGAATATTTTGTTGATGTTATTCAAAATACAATAAGTACTTTTCACTCACGTTCAGTTTCCGCTTTATCTGATTTCGTTTATTGCAATAACTTTTCCAAAATCTTTTAATACAGTTACGACAATATTTCTTATTTATCGCCCATATTCCTTATAAAGATTAGTGTTGAGGTAACTGAAGCAACGAGAAGTGTCAATCGTAACACAAAGTCTGCCACCTCTTAGATGCACAACACAGATCAGGCAGTGCCAATCAGTCCAACCTGGCCTTACATATTCTCCGCTCCTTCCTTTCTACAACACTGTGTTAGTAGAAGATCCGTACGACTTGGCATCTCCCTGATTTTGTTCGAGTAGGTTAAAACACTCTTCACTACACGTAGTATAATTTTAGAATTATTTTCCCCTGTCGATTGTCACTTAGCAGTGTTTATTCACTCCTTCATCAAGACCTCTCTCTTCATCTCTGCATACCCTTTATACTCTACATCCTCAGTTATTCTGATCCGTTTTCTTATAATCCTTTCTCTTATTCATTAAGCGCAGCAGTGAAATATTCTGACATTCCACGCCTTTCTGCATTTCTGGCTGCCTGATTTTTCAGTTTCATGCAACTGAAACTGTAAAACTCAATCTTTCACTCGATTTTCCTATCACTCAAGGAAATCAATTGTGGAGACGACATCACGTCTCTAGTTTAAGCATCACTTAAGTTTCGTGCGTGAGATGATGTAATAGACCTCTGATTTTTATAACTCTTTGCTTTTTAGAACAAATTACGTTTCCTGTCGACTGGTTCGACAGCTGCGAGGAAGTAAACTTCGCACCGTAAGGTTGTGTTTGCGTTAATGCAGTGCTGGAGCCATACTGCTTGCTTGTGGCTGTCGTACACCACGGGATGCTTACCGTTTACGTCAAATTTCTACAGTCAGCCTTCAACAATTTTGCATATTCACATATTGTTCCGTCGTAACTTAACTTATACGACTAATAGTTTCGATGATATTTACCAAGATGTTGTTTGAGTGACCGTGAGGCTTGTTACCAGCAACGCAAATTTCGTAGATTTCTTGTTGCCGCAACAACAATTTTAATTTGATTTATTCTCAGAGACCTAATCTTTAGCTCCAATTACTATTTTGTCAATAATCCGCAAATAATAATAAAGAGATATTGTAATCAAAGACTAAATATGTCTGGACACATTTGTATTGTTAATGACAGAATTGCGATTGATTATTCTTTTCGGCTATCAGTTTTCCGTCAGTAAATATACATTCGGATTCATTGCTTGCTAATCCTGAGCTGTAATTCTACTGCCAGATGGTGACTGCTAACCCTGAACTGAGCCTAGCCGCCTCGAATAGAGGCTACCCGTGGGACTCCAGTGCCGATTTGGTGCATGACTCGCAGTGGCTCTCGGTTACATCGACAAGTTGAAACTTAAGGCATTATTTATTTTATTTTTTAAAGGAGGGTGATCTTTGTTTCTTACAGAATGTTTCAGTATTATTGAAATTGTTTTGCTGTATAATTTCAGATATCGATACATTTGGAACTACACACACGGAGCTGAAGTAGTAACGTTGCTTTTGAAGTTAACTTAAATTAGAATTAAACCCTTAAAGCCAATCGTATGTTGTATTGCGACATGTCAGCAATAACAAGGGAGTATAGAGCGAGATTCATGTGGAAATAGTTCAGCCCCTCGCGGTAATTACATCAGCAATCTAGCGTTCAATATAACAGACGCAAATTAAACACAAATAAAGAAATCCTGGTGCATTTACCCATTAGCGTGGAATGCCAACTTTCATTTGGTCCAGGTTGTATTTCAGCTTAATCACAAGATTTCGTTATTCTTGCTACTTTAATACACGCAGACAAGAAAAACGAAATTCACAGAAAGGAGGGAGGAGACGAAATAAAACTTCACGGGTGGGGGGGGGGGGGGTCTATTTTATGTTGTATTAGTGATAACAGAATCAAGTCAGCAGTTTGAGCTGTCTTGTCAGCATGACGCTGCACCCGCTCTGGCCAGGCGTCACAAAGCCACTGTGTCCTCCACTCAGGCACGCTGATATCCTGGATATCCTGGATACTGGGGCGGAGTTGACGTCCGAGCTGGTCCCACACACGTTCTATCTGAATAGCTCTGGGGATCTTGCTGGGCACTCAAGTACCTCAACGTAACGCAGACAGGTCACAGAGAGACGTGCAATGTGTGGACGAGCATTGTCCTATTGAAAAGTAGCGCCACGGTACTGTCGCAGGATATCCGTGACGCACCGCTGTGCCGTCAGAGTTCTCTCAATCAGTACCAGCCGTGCCTCTCTAAAACGTTGCAAGTATGGGACCTCTCCTCTAGGTCTTTACCATGCTCGCAGACGATGGTCATCCATCGTTGAACACAATGCAACGCCATTCATCGTGTTCAGTGATTCTGTACTTCCTTCGTCTGACAAATTGTTTCTCTTCAACGTGGTAATTTGCGCTGCTATTAATATGCAAGATTTTGTCCGTGCGACTCATGTTGGTTTTGTTGGGATGGGCAATAGCTATTACTGTTTATAAAACAGTAATATCGACTGACTCTGATATTTTGTCAGGCTGTAATCTATATCTATGAATCTTATATCGGATAAATTTGAATTAGGAAAACTCAGAAACTACTGAAAGATTTGGATGGGGTTTTAACTATTTTAAAGCTTAGAATCTCAACTCAGTTGTTTACTATATCTTATGCTTCTACGTTACATAACGCTGGAGGATTATATAAAATTCTTAATGTGTGGTGACAGATACCAAAGATGGAACCACTAGATGTGGCATACTCTGCACTTAAAATGCAACTACAACGTCTCCCACCATAGCCATTAACGAAAGCATCAAAAGCAGTTAATGGTACTACCAATTTTGTATATACCACTCTAAACAAACCTTGAAATATTATTTCATTTAATTCGGAACATTTAGTTTTTAAGCGCCATAGATAGCCGTTTTGAATGCGAGAAACTAATAACGAAATACAAAAGATATTTTCTTTAACCACGATCTCTGGCAGTACAACTATAATGTCTCTGGCCATCAAAATTACTCTTCTGTTCACAATAAAATCATTTATTTACGATAATATTATTCTGGATTCACTTTTGATATGTGTATGAAAGATTGCATCCGCGGAGTTAAAAGTATCTGGCGTTTCCAGCAAAAAGTATATTCAGTCACTTCGCAATCGAATCAAATGTGAGTTTCTAACATAATCTAGCGTTGTTTAGTAATGTAATAATGCAGTTTCTTAACCATGGTGTCGAAATTTATAAATCCTTGAGACAAATCAAAAGTAAAGATTTTTTTTCGTATCTCGCTTAGTTCTAAATACTTGAGATATAATTCTGAATACTCCATATTCAGCAGATTCTAATTTTGACCTCCAGTGCCAGATGACGACGCACAATGAGAAAATTTTCAGCTCCAGCTGTAGATGAAGAAGCATATTGAGACAAACCTAATGTTTGATACTGTGAAAACTCAGTAAAATTCGACTCAGCATTTTTCAGGTAATGCTGGAGTATTCGTAAAATAAATGTATCATAACGTCTTAAGACATTAAATTTTGATCCCAAGCTTTCAAATTCTAAAAATTCACTCAAAATCTGTATTTTCTGGATGATACCTGAATAAAAGTACACATACCAGATACATTTTTGTGCCGTATGATATGTATTAATGTGTGTATGGTACATGTTTCAATTTTTTAGCAGCAACATTAGCAGAAGTTGTTATTAGGTTGAAATGTAGCCTGAAAAATACCATTCCAGATCAAAGTGTCCAACCCACACCATTCTTGGAACTGTGCGCCTAAATCAACGTTTATGTTAGTACAGAAAATGTCTGATGCCAAATTAATGAAGCTTGAAACACACGAATCGTTTCGGACAAATAAAAATAGTGTACGTGCAAATAAACTTCAGCGCACCCCTTTCTTGGTAGAGGTTGGGGTGAATCTAGGTTTGCTTTAATTCCGAAAATGGGTGGCGCGAGTTTTGTGAAACTTTGTACAAATGTTTTTCATTGTGGGAATAAAAATAGGGTACGGGTAAATCTACGCCATCTATACCGGGCAACGCCGGGAACTCCAATAGTATTTAATATACAGGGTGGTCAGAATTTCACTCATCGGCGGATAAGGGCAGTGTTCGAGACGTTGCACTAACGAAATAAATACGGTACTCGAAAAATGTCGCGGATTACCGCTCAATTCCGATTACGAACAAACAGTCCGCCCTAGTGGCTTCTAAAAACATGGAAATTCTAGTGCCTTGGCAGCGTAGTTGGTAGGATGGCAAACTCTCAATATGAAGGTTGTGGGTTCGATCCCAACTTCCGAAGAGAGTTTTTCTTTTCGTTTTCTTTGGCGGTCCCATGCCTCGAGTACGCTTGGCAACACCGCCTGTGGAAGGCTGTTTGAATTCGCCCGCGCAGCGCTCTTATTGGCCAACTTATGCTGCGTGTAGCTAAAAAACGGTACGACTTTTACTAGATTTTTTTTTTGTATTTATTTCGTTAGTGCAACGTCCCGATGAGTGAATTTCTGACCACCCTGTATACACTGAAGTCTGGGAATACCTCCAAATATATGCGAAGTGCAGTAAACCGACGATCAGCCTAACATGAGGAAACACTGCTTCGACTAAGTAACATGTTGTTTGTTGGTGTTTGCGCTTATTGTGTCACTTGGCACATTTATTTATTTCGTATGACAGAAGAAATAGAAAAACAGTAACTACATTAAATTACAATAAATATAACTATTATCAAGGACTGATGTGCAACGATTGCAGCCATTCAATTGATTCTGTGGATGCTTCATGAATATGATGCACTGAATCTCCTAAGAGGGCATTCCATGTCGATGTGGTGAATGGTTCGCTGGTGGTTACCTCAGTCACAAGAAGGATTCTCTATCATTCCCCACTTGTACATCCAGTAGTTGCATCTACCGTGGCCTGTTCTCACTCTGTTCAGTGCCGTCCAGGTTCTCCTAGGAAGGTTGAATCTAGGAGGCTGTCGTGTAGGGTCTTGGATTAGCGCCTGTTGTCGGGATTGAAATTGGTCCACTCAGCGCACCATGCTTCGCCTATGTTGAAATTATTTTGGACCAGCTCTTGCCTAAACTTCCATGTTGAATATCTTGATTTTAGTTTATTTGGAGCTTTGTGTGCAGTTCTGATGAATTTGAAGGTGTGGATATCTTAAGCATTTCTGCCTGAGGTGCAAAAGTAGACTAGCCTCCTCGTGGCAAAGCCGCGGCTGAAGAGCCCACATCTTAACAGGCTTGCTAGGCTGCTGGACCTAGAGCTTTAGCTTGAGGATATCCCAGCAATTAGAGGATACGGAATAATGTCATCAACTCTTCTCAGAGCCCAGTAACTACTACCTGGCACATGCTCTTCCGGTCAGTTGCCTTGGTCTCTATGTCTGTCTTGTCCGTTGTTTCCCTGCTCTTCCCGTTGTTCGTGAGCGCCGTTACCCTCCTCCCCTCTCCATTGTTCGTACTCCGACGTGTCAAGGGGAGTTTCGACACGCGGTCAGCTCGGAGAGGTAGGAAGGCGTGACCTTGAACCTCGTCACTCTCCCCTCCTCCAGTCCCGCCCACTGCAGTCTCTTATTCGTCAGCGACTCTTCTAGTGCTTCGACCTTTCCCCCTTGTTTCCGTTTCTGACTCGACTTGTCCATTTAGCGTCTTCCATGCCTCTCACAAACTTCATGTCTGCCGATGTAATCTGCTTGGATCTCTATTTCTCCATGTCCAGGTTGCAGAGCCATGAATTAATGTGTCAGGTGGTACAAGTTAAGATTCTGGCTTCCCCCTTGTGTTTTATCTTCAGACTGTATCCTTGATCAGATGATAAAATTGTCCTCTCTTTCCTATGCTCTGCCCTTTTATGTCTTGCAGTTTCAAATCAGAGGTTACTTTTCTTTCCAAGTAAACAAACATCTCCATTTATTTCAAATTATCGCTGAATATTGAATCCTGGTTTGATGCTTCAGTGTTTCTGGATACTTTCATTATTTTACTTTTTGCACTCTTGTCTGCAATCATTCACTTTTTCAGTTCCATTTCCAGATGCTGTTCTGGTTATTCTCTAATCGTTATACCTTCGGCATATTTCGCCACTTTAAACTCTGCTAGATTTCTGTATCCACGGACGTCCGCAATCACTTAATATAAAAATGGCATGAAACACAACAGGTCACCACACTCCGGCTTCACTAACTTTTCCTTCTGAAAAATGTTATCAATCCGCCCACAATTCCCACACTTCTCTTCAATGATCCACGATTCCTTCACTTATTTCTCTCTTTTTAGGGTTGATTATATGCTTTCTCTTTGCACTATAGCTTAGCCCTTTTTAATTTCTATCAAAGCTGTTGTTGTGTGCTTACCATATTTCCACTTCTTTTTCTCTGTGATCTATCTGAGTATAAAAGTTATGTCTAGCAACTCAGTAGTGGATTGGAACTAGCTTTTAAAACTAAGCAAATCTCCGTTAGAGTGGTCTCCACTAGCAAAAAAGTTGAAGTTTTCAATCCGCAACACTTGTTTAGTAGCACGTGGTGGAGACTTATCAGGCAACACCAAGACCAATCTATATCGATCTCCGCTTATCCAAAACTGAACATTCTGCTCGGAACACAGTAGTTAGGGTAGCTAGAATCATTGATTGACTGGTTGGCACCCCAGCCGCACGAATGTCTGCACTCGCTCGGAATGCGGATTCTGGCCGTTAGGGAGCGTGCATAAACCACGTGGCTCCATTTTGCCCTCCTGTGAACCCCCCTCCCCCCCCCACGTAGCCCTACGTAGCTTTTGACTCTACCCCCCCCCCCCCCTCCACGTAACACATAGCTTTTTTACCTTTTGATTCCAGAAGACATTTTGTGTTGTTTTCTCATGTCAGTCTATTTTAAATAGATAATTAACTGTGCAAAATAAGTGCTCACATGCTGTTGTGGGTTCTGTTCCTCATTTTAACTGTGAAAAATGTTATGAAAGGAAAGCTACGTGGCCTGGCTTGGAACCCCCCCTCCCCCCACGTAGCCTAGCGTAGCCTTCCAGCAAATCCCTCCCCTCGCCCCCCCCCCTGGACCGAGCCACGTAGTTTGTGCATGGTCCCTTACCTGCCTGTGAGCTCCGCTGTTTGGAGAATTTTCATCATTTTTATCTACAATTTCTTTTCTCCCTCTTTGAACATTCCTTTTTTTTTTTGGTTTAGTACTATTGTAACTGGGTTGGTTGCTGCTAGATTTTGACCACCAAAGTAATGGTAGTTTTCGTTCAATAATTATACCCGTATCAAAATCGTCACTTTAAATCTCATTCCAATAACAACTCCAGCAGGGAGGCAAACAGAAAAAATACAAATTTGTTACTATCGTAAAGAGTTAAATGTCGGATGGGTGAAATATGGCTGGTGGTGGGATATAGCGAATAAATTATGGATTGTCGGACACTACGTGGCGCTATCGATTGCTACGCCTCGTCGAGGCGGTTATCGATTGTGAGGGTGACTGGTTATCGCTGTTCCTAGCAGTTTGCGTGACGGCGAGGCTGGACTTTGCTCGCCGTATCAGCTGTTCAGTCCAGTTCCTGGAAGATCCTCCCATGGGAAGACACGCAGCCCGGGGCTGCTATCGCCACGTCGCCCAGCTGCAGGTGAGAGGCGCTATCGATAGCGTTACCGCAATCTATACTCGAGGCAGGCAAATGCTACCGTTATGAGAGTAGGAATAGCACTCCAAAAAACATGAATGGACTTTCAACTTCCGTTGAGTAGTTTAGTTTGATGGTGAAATAATAAATGAAACTGGCTTGAATCGTTTGTGTGAGAACTGTGTATTTCATGTGTCATTTTTGTTTACAAGTTACCCATTTAAAGAGGCGAGAGTTATTATTTGATACCGATACTACATTTTACAAAATCAGGTGCAAAATCAATTTGTGTGGAAGTGGGATAAACCAAGAAAATTTTCACGTCAATAAATGGAGAAAACTGCGCATCTCCAACAACGACACTAGCTTAAAGTTAACGGAAAAATGAATGAAAACTATATGCAAATTGGATTTCTATGGCTGTTAAACGTGGATTGTAGATATCCAAATTTCGGTTTTCTATGGTTTCACTAAATCACTCGAGACGAGTTCCGCGATAGTTCCATCAAAGAGGCGATGGACGAATTCCTTCACGTTGCTTGTCCCTAGTCCTTTATCGCCTTTAATCATCCTGACGTAGACGAGCCGTAAATGCAGAAGAAAAATAGATTGTAGAGTCAATAAGCACTATGTTTGAGACGTGCATAAATGTCATGCTTTGGAAGGATGTTAAGAATTAATTGCGTGGATAAAAGGAAAAATAAGCAAAAGTAAAAAATAAGTGTGCGAAATATGATGCCTGTGAAAAAACGTAGTAGAAAGATGTGTGCGGGTAATGGGGATCACGTTGCAATAAGAATTTCCATTTGCAACAATTATTCCATGACAACTGGACGGAAACGGAGAGTAACCTGCCAGAACATGGGCTGGCCTGCCAGAAGGCACGCAGCTAGCGAGTGTCCTGCACTCTAAAAATGGCTTCAAAACCGAGTTTAAAGGTGGGAGTCCAACGCGGGAGCATAGCACGCAGAAAGTGGAACTATGAAGGCCGTACCTCCATACGGGACAGCTAACCTGTGACGGACAAGTGATATGCCAGCAGAAGACC